>DWON01002348.1:0-20946 GCA_018251015.1 Phocides pigmalion okeechobee
CGCAGAAGTATGTAATTGACTACTGGCAGGACTCTTTTTCTATGTAGAGTAAGTACAGATGTTTATCACCACTTAACATAAGATGGCTGCGTGCTCGTTTGCTACTCTTATGACTCAAAACAAAATCAGGTACAAAAGGTACATCTAAAACAAAGCTTAATGGATCTACACACCGTATAGACTATCACATGCCATTCTTTCAAAATATGCAAAGAAAACTTTTTTAACGTCAGCAATACTGGCAACTTTTCACGATGGCAAATGTTCATAGTTGACAGTGAATTTTCACTTGGCTAAGTTATAAAACAAGAAATATACAATACAATACAAACAACACAATACAGTATTATATTATACCCTGGGCGTAGCTGCTTTCGTATACATGGGTTCCTGGACTTTGGCTGGCACGGACTTAACCGTTGGAGTATCAGTCGCTTTCAAAGCTGGAATTGTTTTTGTTTCTGCTTTTGCCGGCTCTGGAAGTTTGGTGACAGGTCTTGGAGGTTCTGGTGGTTCCTGGAATATTATTTACATTTAACTGTATATATAATAAGTGAATTATTGTGTAGTATGTATTCATGAAAAATAAATTTATTGTTAGTGTTAAGGACATTTTTCGTGTTTTTGTCGTAGCCGTTGTCGTCACTCTACTAGATTTCGCCAAAAGAAACGACTCTTTCTTTCATATGATTGTAAATTAATATCATCGCATTTTTTTTCATGTGAATCTCCTCCCTCCCCTCCCCGGTCGAATTATAGTTCTCCCACCTTCACATTTTACATATAAAATATTTATTTTCTTACCTCCGTTGACCACCCATATGGTAGCTTCGCTAGTTGGTCTTTCTCTGGAACCGCCTTTGAAGACGGCGGTGGACTTGTGTAGTCCAGATGATTCTTGAAGGACACGTTCTTAGTCTGCTCCTTCTTGGGTTCCTTGATCGTGACCTCTTTTATTGGTTCTGGTGGTGCTGAAGGTTTTGGCCTGCAAGAGCATTGGGAAAAATAAAGTATTTTCAGAACTAAGGTAGTTATTGGCCTTCATAGAAGAGCAAGCTGCATTTTTCCTACTTCTCTCATTCGTGTTAAACTTAAACGTAAGTAAAATATTTAGGTAGAAAGTCATTTTTATGTAGATTAAAATTACAAAATTCTGACAGAAAACATTTTAACTCTCTTATCATATTGCGAAATATACACGGTATATATATGTTGAGTTTTATTACTGACTGCAAAATGTAGGATTATGTCAAATTGGTTCCATTTTAGCTTAATCTTATACTTTATCTTTTTGTACTATAATTCACTAATTCATAACATAACATAAGTCAATTTATTTATTTTGGACTTATGTTATATCTTTCTCTCTTACTTACTTTTCCACTGTCGTCTGCAAATTGATATATTCAGTTTCAACACCAGCGGAGGCTGCACTAAGGCTGCACATCGATGTTATGTCACTTGTTTCTGTTGAAAAATCATTTTCATGAAGAATTTTACCTAATATCTCTAAGCTATAGAAGATTTTTTAATATTTTTACTGGCATTACGATGTATACCAAAATTAATTAACGGGTATTTCATTTCATGTCTTGATGAAGATTCAGAGAGCACAGGACCGCTAAGAGTGACGGTATCTGGGGGAGGCCTACGTTCAGCACTGGACGTGTAAAGGCTGATGGATGGATGGATGAAGATTGCTAGTGTATAACAAAATTAAGTATTACCAGGGTGAGAGATATTGTCTTTCGGGACCGGCAAGCGGGTCCTTTGCGTGGCCGGCGACTTGGAGTCACGTGTTGAGGAGTCCGAGCTGGCATCGCATCCTAGCTTGCTTAACAGCATCTGTTAATACACAATAGTATATAGGCTGCAGTAATAGAACTGAGTACAACAATGATTTTAATTAAATTATGTTTAGCTATGTTAGATGCCGAGAATACACCCAATCGATTCCATATATGATTCCCCACGTGAGATCATATTATATATACCATATATCCTGATCTTATATCATCATGTACACTTATATCCACTTTTAGTGTATCTTATTCACGAAAAAATATTCAAATTGTTGCACCTTGCTTACATTACATTTACCTCGTTTTACTCAACGATTAACTTGTTTTTACACTTATAGTTTATTTTACTCATTGCCTGTTTATTTTCTGCATCTCATTCCTTCACCTACAGCTAATATTCTTCACTTTCATTTTATTTTATCTTTCTCTCTCTCTCTCATTATCATTATACCTATTTAAATATAATACTGTTCACCTATAATTCCCTTTCCTCACTTGCAGTACTTCTCATCCTTTCGCAAACCATGTTTATAACTTCTGCTTGTGTTCCTCACCTGCAGCTCGTTTTCCTTCGCTTGCAAGGTACGCCTATACCGATTGTTGTACTGGCGCAGTTCCTTCATACGTCTCTCTAGCTCAGGGCCGGGTTCTCGGCAGTCGTGAGAAGACGCTGGTCGAAGAGTCGCCCGAATCCGCGCCCCGGCAGCACCTGGCTGACCGTTGCGACGAAGTTCCAGAAGCTGAAATGGATGGTGGAGAATACAGTTCGACTGAAGAGATACCGCTGAGCTCATAATTAACAGTAAAACAACTCTTCTTGAACAGGTGCGGTTGCAGCTAATACGAAATTTATATTCATATAGCCTTACCTTTGGCACAAACACTAAGCAAAGTGTTCCAGTCGTGCAAAATAGTATAAATGTTGCTATGAGGACAAATAACGCGTCTTTGTGGTCAGCCAGCACCTGGAAATAAAAATATGTTTCAGTGAGTACGGAAGCAATGTAGAACTCTGTTATACAGGTTATATAAAGGATATGGTAAGTGTCTAAACTTCTTATTTGTAATAAGGAAAAAGTACTCACGAGAGCAATAGGAGCCCCCATTATGCACATAATGAAGACATTGTATACGGATAGTCCGATGTGCTTGGAGTCATTCAACGCTGGAATCGAGACGTGCCTCGTCTCCCACGCGAGGAATGCTCCAAATATCTGGAATATTTTATTTAATCACACACACGCATACAATCAAATGCTTTAACGGAGAAGGAAAACGTTGTGAGGAAACCCGCATGCATAAGAGTTCTTCATAAAACTCTCAAAG
Organism: Phocides pigmalion okeechobee; assembly: GCA_018251015.1. Lineage (NCBI taxonomy): Eukaryota > Metazoa > Arthropoda > Insecta > Lepidoptera > Hesperiidae > Phocides > Phocides pigmalion. The sequence continues at coordinate 3,129 of DWON01002348.1, forward strand.
GTTGGCCAAAGTCTACCGATCGGAACTTGGGCAGCGTTGTGGACTATACTTTATAATTTCTAGCAGAGACCGAACGACTTGATGATGATTTAATCAAAATAGTAGCTCGTGGATGAACTTCATAAACAACCACTAAACGTTAGTATTGTGGACTATAATCTTCTTACTTCTCATTTACTGGCGAGAGACCCGTATCCTGTAGTGGAACAGTAATGGATTGATGATGATAATAATTTAACCAATGTGATGGCTTGTGGACTAGGTTGATAAGCAACAGTGAGGCGCCAGTGTTGTGAACTACGAACTTCTTTCTTCTCATTTAATGATGTGAGACTAGTACCCAGCAGGGGAAAAGTAATGGGTTGATTATGATAATGATTTAACCAAATTGGTAGCTTGTGGGTGAGATCGATAAGCAACGATGAAGCGCCAATATTGTGGAACATGACCTTCTTCATACTTCTTTCTCATTTTTTGACGAAAGACAGGTACCCAACAGGGGACACTAATGGGTTGATAGTGACGACAGTTTAACCAAAATTATTGCTTGTGGACGAGCTTGATAAGCATTGATGAAGCCCTAGTATTGTGGATTATGACTTTCTTTCTTCTCTTTTTCTGGCAGAGATTAGTGTCTAATAATGGGCCACTAATAGGAAGATGATGATGATTTAATGAAAATGATGGCTTGTGAACAAGATGGATAAGCCACGATAAAATGATGATGAATAACTTAATTTCGCAATCATAATTACCAATAATAGTCCCTTATAAGCGTAGATAATGCCGATAAATATCGACATGTTTTCTGACTGACAATATTCGTTTTCCTGAACTATGACGATGTCTTCACTCGTCGGATGAGGCTGAAATTAAAATTTTATTTTATTATAATAATTATTAATAGTTATCTTTTTATTACTTTCTGAATGATTACGTGTAGTTTATAAGTTATTAAGTAGTTTAATGTAACAAAGGTAAGCAATTTTCTTTTTTAGCTTTGTCGCGTAATAATCCAAATTAATCTTACTATGGTAAAAGGAGTTCAAAGAGTAATATCCGTACATTTATTTTTGGTAAATTGGAACTCTGTTCTATTTGAGATTGGACGTGGTTGTCCATGGGCTGCAGTGACCACTTAACATCAGGTGGCCTGCATGCCCGTTTCTTACTCTTTCATTATAAAAAAAAAATACAACATTTTTAGATTAATAATTCTAGAACAATACTGAAGTTAAATAACAATTTTAGTAGTTTTAAATTAGTAAATTAAGATATCATTTCAAATGACAGCTACGACGTGCCCATTCGGCATGGTGCCATGAACACGTGCCGCATTGCCACGCTGAATAACAATTCTCTGCGCGAGATATGAACCAGCCCCCATGTCACCAGAAGCAAAGTAGCAAATGAACGGCGAATTAATTGTTTGACAACGCAAAAACGGCTAAATAAAGCATAACGGGTTACATACTATGGCTTCCATCTGCTTGGTCTCTCGGTAGAACGGGTCGGAAATCTGCCACGTGGTCATAATAGCCACGTCGATGCACAGTAATACGCCCACGACCATGAACAGCTGGTAGTCTTTTATTACCTGAAATAAAAGGTAAAAGGAAGTAAGGAATACGCTGGAATCTTGGTTGCTTTTGACAGAATTTTAACTTCAATCGTCAGTTTCACCGTGACGATGTTCGAAATTCAAAAACACGTTAATTGTGAGTACTCGGTAAATATAAAAATGTACAAAGTCCGCGATAATATTAAATTAAAATCTGACTTCAATCATATTTGATGTTGGACGGGGATGTCTTTGGGCTGCAGAGACTACTTAACATCAGGTGGTCATGATCATTAGATCAACGGCTCTCGTCGCCCTTTTCGTTAAGATTAATCACATGAAAAGATCCGGCAAAAAATAATTCCCCATCTTTTTTAAAGTATACATTAGTGTACTTTTACTACTACTTTTATTTATTAAACCAAACTACGTCAAATCAAACAAACTAAGAATTTTGTCATCTTTTATTTATAGTCTACCTTTTTGTTGAGCTTGACGTCCGTGAAGATGGAGTGAACTCTCCAAGTCTTAGAGAACATGGCTCCGAAGGCGAAACTAAATCCGGCCATCAGGAGCCACGCTCTGGCAGTGCAGATGTATGGGAAGGCAGCTGTGGATACAAAATGTACATGATATAAAGTAAGCCACTTCAAATATTAATACTATATTTGTGTATTCCAATTAACAAGTTGGTGTATTGAATTTGTATAAGTTGTGCTCAAATTTTTTACAGTGTCCAGACAAAAAAATACTGTCAGTAAATTAATTTCGTAATTATTTGTATAGTTGCATATAATGTTCAAACAATTAAGTTCATTTATTATTTAGGTGTAATTTTAGTTTCGTTTTTAATATAACATGCATTTTACAGTGTAATAGATTTAGAAGAAGAAGAAAGCCATGATACACCGCTCATAGCGAAGAAATTGAGCAGAATGGTCAATGGAAGGATGCCACGTAAGAAAACAAAGATAATTCAAAATAAAAATCAAAGTACTTACAACACTCGATGTGACAAGGCCTTGAAAGTTACACAGAACACCACATACCATTAGACAAAGCGTCGCGGATAAAGGAAACAAAACCAAAACTTGGAAACATGCTGTCGACTCCTGTGACCTAGAAAACGACCTAGGTCTTTCTCAGATAGTGGTCGTGACAGATTTAAGGGGATCTAGTTCCCAAAATTTGGTTGGCGGGTTCCATACGGCCCGGGGTTGAAGCTGAAGCTGGGGATGGGAGCAAGCTATTACCTCCTCGCGTCGTTTCCTGAGAAAGACCTAAGAATTAATGATATTGATGAGTTCATGGAACAGCGTGACGGAATGTGCTAGCGACATGCGAATCGAAAGTGCTAACATTTTAATATCACTTTTAAATTTTAATTTCAGCTCGTTGACCAATTTGGAAGTAATAAGTAATAATTGGGCAGCGAAATTTAAATACTATTTATTAGCAGATATATTGTTATCTTTACCTTCGATCCGAAAGGTAGAGTGGACACAAAGATATATTATGAATGCGTTAGAGACAATGTTTAAAGAAACCTTCAAATATATTGGTACATACCGATGCTGCTAAGGCTGGAATCCAGCCCGAGGAAGATGACGCTCAGGTAGGTGAGCATGCAGCCCACGATGATGAGATTGTTCAGATGAGGTGATGACATTTTTATATATCTGAAAAAAGATAATATTGAAAATTCAATCTTAAAATTACTAAGTACCATCTTAATCAGTCGTGAGGCAATTCTCTTATTTCTTACGGAGGAAAGGCGAACATTTTAGTCTTTGAGTGTGCAAAGCATCAACATAAGACATCATAAAGAAAACAGGTCGTTTTGAGATTGGACATATATGCCAATGAGCTGCAGCAACTCTTTACATTAAGTGGCTTGCATACTATTTCCCACTATTCTGAAACTTTAAAGATTAAGACTGAACATATAAAGAAATAAAAAGACAACTAAATTAACCTTTGATTACGATAATGTATGTTCATAGCCAGGAATCCGGTAGCCAGCAAAATGCCCACGATGGAGCAGGAGACCAGCACAGAATATAAGGTGATGTTGACTTGCGTGTGCTCTATCAGCCTTAACGTGCGGTCTTTAGGGGGGTTTCTGGAATTAATTTTAAATATTTTAGGTTCTTAATAATTGCAGAAAATTACAGGTAGATAAGTACTGTTTATTTTGGAACAAGTAGTCACAGTATGGGAATTTTTCTGGAAATACTCACATACATACTCTCTAAGTATTTTCACGAAAATTTCGGATTATCATAATTGTAATTTCTGGTAATCTCGGCTATACATTAGAAAATTGATAGAGCTACTATTACCGTTACTATGTTGGCTCTGTCACCATACTTTCTGCTGTGTTAAGCAGCGATATTGTCTTCTTACGTTTTACAACAGCTTTTCTTGAGTTCTTTATTCTAATAAAACTGTAGCAATACATACGAGATCAGTAGATCACATCAGTCAGATTAGATTTCAAGATCGATGCCTGTAGAAAATCACGGTATCGTCGAATAAACAATATCCATATCTGCATAACTCTTCATGTATTTACTTATAAATATGATGTTATTACATATATGTATTCTGAATTAAAAAGACTGTCAAATTTCTTTCCAACTTACTTCCCAACCCACTTGAACGCCTGTCCACTGCTCAGGTCCAACCGATCTCTCTCAGCACAGTACTCCCCAACCTTCACTTCACCCACCATGTCTCCCTGAAACTGCTTCAGCAGGATCGATGCCTTGCGTTCATTGTCATAGAATCTGACTGGGCCCTGTAAGTGGAAGAATTAGAAGAAAAAAGATTTAACAAAAGGTATACAATTCATCATGAACATGAATAACCAAAAGGATATAGAACAAGAGCCCCTTATAATTGATGCTACCTTTGAATTATAAGTTGTAACTTTAAATAAGCAAGTTTACTCGACTACTAAGCAGAATACAACAGTATTTCTTGCTGATATAAAACGGAAACTATGGTCTGATCATACAGCCGAAATTTACTTAGGAAGAGTTCTGCCACCATTAAGGATACATTTTTTTGGTACTATAAGTGGATAATACCGAGCAGTTCCACTGCCAACAGCCCAACTGCCACTTTCTGCCGGGCAGTCCTACCTTGCTTTCAATTTTATTATAAGAAAAGAAGACTTACAGTAACGCCTTCGAAGGTAACATTGCTCAATGCGTCCAGGAACAGTTGCTCCCACTCTTTATCCCGATACCGGAAGTCCTGTACTGTCTTCTCCTTGTATTTTAGCTTCACTCGATGAGCAACTGTCTGGATGGCTAAAGCCATTGCCCATATGCCTAAAAATAAATATTTGTATGGCTGTATTTTTTCAGGAAAGTTAATGGGGTTTAAATGTAGGATTTTTAGATTGATGTAATATATTAGATTGATATAATATATATAAAATATATTAAAAATAATTTAACCAATTTGAACGGAATTTTCACAATTCTTAAAGGTGGAATAGCAAATTAAAATCTAATTTTTGACTCGAAAATATTTCTCGCATATGTACTGTAAGAAGTAGGTATAGCGTACCGCCGCGCATGCGCGGTACGGCGCAGGAGTTAGGTGAGACGGCTGCGCGAGCGATGCGCACGCGTGGCAGTTGAGAATTGTCTTTGAGTGCGTACGTTCGTACGTACTAAACTTAATTCCTGCAAAAAATTGGAAAGTTTGTTAACCAATATTGACGCACTCACCATCGTAAGTATAACCGTGAAATCTCGAATATTCTATTCCTCTTCGCCTGTCGTACTCCACCTGGTAATCTTTTGCCGTCTGCAAATATTCATTAAAACCGATTAAGATCATGTTCGAAGGAATCAATAATAATCATTGAGTTAGTCTAGTGAATTTTTCGATTTTAGGTATTGCTCTTGTCCTATTTTAATTTTGTTAGTTTATGCATGTGCAGTTACAATTTAATTTCAGATTCAATTTAATGCCAAATTCTTTTTTTCAAACAACTAGCACCACGTTTGATCGACGCCGCCGGTGACAACAGGGCTGGTTCATATCTCGCGCAGAGAATTGCTATTGCTATTCAAAGGGGGGAATGCATCTAGCATTCTTAGAACAATGCCGCGCGCGCTCGGACATCCTGTAGATTGTTTAGGTAAGGCTTTTATTATAATTTTCATCATTGTAAATATATGTTTTATATCAATTAGCAATAACATCTTTTTATAGAGGAACTGCTAAAAAGACAAGAATACATTATTTTCTCCTTTTTCATCATTATGGCTATCTGAATCCGCGAAATTCTCCAGACTGTAGTAGTTTAGGACAATGTAAATGTTTGTGGTTGAGGAAGTTTTGAATGAAATTTAATATGTTTATCATCAACATAGTCCCTCGACACGGTTGGTTCTCGAAAAGATTTCTGGAAGACACACCGCGACTATCACGGAAAATGGTATGATAAATAATAGAAATTCGCCCAAAATTTTTACATGTCCTTAAACTAGACATAAATATGGAATGTTTTTAACTATAAGTAGGAAGATGACTGTATGTTCCTGTTTCTCTATACGAGATTTAGTTGTATTCAAATTCCATGTCATATCAATTACGATCTTCTGGATCTGGGCTTTTTATTAATTCTGTCTCGTAAAAAGCAATTAAATTAAATTAAAAAGCAAATAAATTAAAAAGACACTTACGATCCCAGAAACCGTCATCTCTCCAGTAGTAGACAGCGGTAGGAGATCGGTCAGTATGGCGGTATCCAGGGCGGTGGTAAGGTCTCGCTTGGAGCACGGCGCCCGTCGCATCCACCACTTGTTACTGTAGGTGCCGAGCAGTAACCAGGTGTACGCGCGTCCGTACATTTCCAATCTGGAAGTAGAAACATACACGTAATACCTTTAATTTGTCAGCTACCTTCGTGAGTAATTGGAATTTATTTGTATGCTTTGATTGAAGACTATATAATCACACTTGAAGTGTGATTCAATTCTTGCCTTTTTATGGACGCAGTAGATAGATAGTAACAGATAGTAGACCTTTGACCGGATATGTACCAGCTTCAATCGCATAAACAGGCGTGGAGTAACTATTACGTTTAGGTTGGAAAGATGCATTACTGGTTATACTTAGAAGCAGGGACATAGTATTATTCCTCTGAAGTAGCAAAGCATCTGCATTAGATCTCATAGAAGACTTCAGTCCTGTTTCAGGTATTATGCGATTTTTATGTACTGCGGTGATTACCTAACGTTAGTTTACCTCCACGCTGTTTTTTTTCATATAAAAAAAAACTTACTTGTATGCTTCACAGAAGATTCTTACGGCCCAGGTCTCGTTGAAGTTCCCCAGGATGATTCGAACATCTTTCTCTTTAAGCTTCGATAGAGCAGTTCTAACCTCAGACGCGAAGCTTTGTGTCTCAACTATTTCGAAGTCAAATCCATCTAGATCTGCTAACAAGCGGTTGTGGGCCTGTATGTAGAGATATAATAACTGTTAATTGCTATTCAGCGTAGGAATGCCGCCAGTATTGTTGGCACCATGCCTCATGGGCTCAGAATCTTTTTGGATTGTTTGGGTTAAGCTTATTTACATTTATAAAACAAAATCGTTTCCCACTCTTGGACGCTTAGATTTTTTAAACTATGCCACGGATTTTATTTTCGCGGATGCGATTTTCACCACTTCGCAATGAAGTCTGTCTACCTCGATCCTTCAACAAAGAAGAATACTAAAGCAACAATTTCTAAGAACAATAATTTAATTGTTAGATAGGAATTTTTATCAAATTTCAACATACCAGCGCATATCTCGGCTCATTTTGATAAATGGTGCCGACTCTGGTCCAGTTGAAGTGCTCGAGCAGCCGAATCCGGGGCATGTTGAACGCGTTTTCAGATGGCACGATGCGAAAGAAGTTTGGGAAGGCTTCCTTCGTGAACATCGGGTGAGTGTCCGCGTATGAGAGCTGTGATACGTAATGAAAACAACTTCTTAGAGGTGATATACAAAAGTATTAGGCAAGTCGATAAACTAAGCATTAGAAAAAAATGAAATGGAAACTAAACTAAACTAAAGTAGCCCAAAATATCCATTAGTAGAAATCGAACCAAAGGAATATCAAATGCATTTATAATTCTACCTAATCTGAATTTTGATTCCGTCCATCAATTCATTTTAACCATAACATGAACTCCATGGTAACTGTATAATGATGTCCATGAACATCTCTAACCCACACAGGTCTAAGATGCTCTTGAAGAATTATTGTTGAGTCGGCGTCCATACTTTTCCACGGGCATACGAGAATTTCTTTGCGCTGGAAATGGTGATGGTACCTCCCCTTCACTGCCAATGGAACCGAGCTTCTACTGTCTTTACCTGCGTCAGATGCCAATGCTTCGAAGCTTTTGCAATGGGGTCGGTGACATGCGTGCACGCTGCGCCGAACAGCATCAGCTTGTGCGGCCCGCTATGCATCATGTCGAAGAATGACTTGACACCCACAGCCGCATTGCACTATAACACACAAATTAAATTCAGCATCACTATTATCATCATTGTTGTCGTAGTCATCTTTATCATCATTATCATTAATCACCATCAAATCATTATCATCACCTGTTTCTTTATGTTGGAAAGTAACAAATGAGCAAGGTTAGGCATAAAAAGGTTTACACAACCCATGAACATCTACATTCAATAATTTATTCTCCCCGATGCAACCTCCAGTCACATATTAAAATTTTGTTGTTATTAGTTAACCGTAACTAACTTAAACCTTAAACAAACATAATAAAGGTCTTACCTGAACTACTTAGTACCAAAAACGCCGGCCGCATTGAACGGCGATCGTAACTCTCTGAGCAAGGCATGGACCAGCCCTCTTGTCATCTTTAAATTGTATAGTATTTTCGACTCACCTCAGTATCATTCCACCACATATGGAGCCGATAGTTTCGTAGCACGGAGTCGTGCTCGTTGACATGATCCAGCGCCAGTTTGACGCTCGGCATCACACCGCGACCTACAGCGGTGTTAACATAGCTTTGGTACTTAGTTCATTTACATTTCAAATTTTAATACTCTCAATGCAACTGGCAATAGCTTAAGAGGATAGACCTTATATGGCTCCTAAAGTAGTCGGGTAGCCAGGAAATAACGCGCAAGGGAAGCCGGAAGAGTTATAATTTTTTAAAGGTTTCTACTGTGACCAAAAACAAATAATTTAATTCATTAAATTCCATCTGAAAGTAAGTCGTGATTGACGCTAAAAGAAATGAACTTCTATAGATGGTAGAAGCACACTACGATATATCAGTGCTAATCTCGTCATACATATACGAAATTACGCATGTGCAAGCTTATGCTTCACTCGGAGATGTGGTTACCGGCTACATTAAACGTGGATAATTCATCTGACACTTATCAAACGATCTTTTAACATGATGATTGCTTCAATCTATGAAGATGCAACAGGATTGAAGTCCCATCTGAGGTTGTACGTATTGCAACTTTTCGCTACTTCAAAACAAAAGGGCCACAACGCGAATAGACCTAATTTTACAGGAGAGCCATTTAAAGTTTTCAAAATCAGTTCTTGTATAATTGCTCTGTAATTTTAAAACTGATAAATAGGTGTTATACACTGTTAGAAAGATATTTTTATTCTGCTTTTAATGGTTGATTCGGATATGTGACCGACAAAATTTGATTTTTTACAATAAAAAGGATTTTGAATATTTTCGATATGTGGCCCTTATGTTTTAAAGTAGCGTTTTGAAGGCTAAACTAAACGCTTAGTTTCTAAGTGTAGCCGGTAACCGTTCTCTAATCAAGACAGTTGTTTTACAGTGAGAGCAGCAGTTATATCTCAGTAATTGTTCGGTCTACTGTTGTCCTACCGCCTATTAATTTTATCATAATCAAATCGATTACCAAAACAGTTACATATTCAATCTAAACCTGGCACCGTCCTAAGAGACGAACAAAATTCCTAAGACCAATTTACTGATTAGAAGGTTACAAGACTTTGCTGAAGTTTGTTTGCTGAGTTTATTATTTCGTTACAAATTTAATTACCAACTTTGACTTCAATTAAGAAGATTATGCTTAGGTAATACGCTTAATACTGACATAACAAGGGAACTTTGTTTTGTAGTAAATAATAGTATTAAACTGCGGCTTAGGAGCTTAGGAACGGATACACAGACAGACGTGACGAAAGACTTTGTTTATAAAATTTAGAGATTAATTACTTTATAAGCAATATTTTGCAAATTACGTATAAAGTATTGCAATTACGTATATATTTTGGGGACAAATCTGCAGGTTTATGTTAGTGTCTTGTGAAATGCATAGTAATTAGTATTATTGAGTTCACGAAACACAAGCAATGCAATCGGTTTCCCCAGTTTTTAATAAACGAACGATTTTTATTGTTATCCAATATTTTTTCGAAACTTTTTCTTCTGTGATCGGGTGCATTTTGTGAAAAGCTTTAAAGATGGACGCTTTTAGTGTTATCGACTTGATGTAAAAGAAATCCTTAAGGAAAATAGGCAAAAAGTAAATAGATACCAGTGTTCGAGTTCTCCACACCCTTGCCGAAGGGGAAGAACCCTGCGATGTAGACATCGGTGCGTCGGTTCAGGATCACGTCCAGATTGGGCTTCTGCGGGACCCCCTGGGCGATGCCCAGGAAGACCAAGATGAGGAGCATCGCTGAAGCTACGAAACAGATGAAGATTATTCTAAATGATTGACGTTCCCCTTGACCGTTGACGTAACCCTTGACGTTCATTAAGTATGCAAAAACCTTATAATAAAATATTTGAATTTGAATTTGATTATAACTATAGGTATAGTTAGAATGGACGGAAGGAGGCTCGCACTACGAACTAGTCTCTTTATAATTTGGTACCCATGACACAGGCTTTCTTTTATAATCGCGCAATAGAATATACATAACATGTTATACATACCATATTTGTGGTTTTTCTTTAAGACATTAATTATAAAGCGGGAGGAGCAAAAGTAGGTAAATAATTAAAAAAAAAATACTTCTATGTTCAAACTCGAATATGTCCCTATTATGATGCTGCAAGGTAAACATAAACATAGGTTCGTCGTTGCATTAGAATCGCTAATAAATTGAAAGCAAAATCTGTTCATAAAAATTCAGCTGAAGTTTTCGTCATAAAGCGACGTCAGTATCACAAAGAGGGTGCCTTCAGGCGAAATGTCTCAAGTCTTGAGCACTCTAACCCACGTCGCTAATGCCGTTACTATAGGCCAGGGCTACCCAAAGTGGGGTTGGCGAACCCGTAGGGGTTTGCCAATTCATCATAGGGGGTTCACGACAAAATTTATTACCCATCGTATTAATAACCTATTTCACTGATTCAGACTTTAAAAAAACCCTTAGTTTTGCTATTTTTGTTTGTTTTGAATTTGATTACATACCCACTAAAATAGAAAGCTACACGTTTTATATATGAATGAGCTATCCTGGGGGAGGGGGGTATTTTAAAGATAGGGGGTTAGCGTTAGTTTGTGTATCTAAAGGGGGTTCATAAAGTAATAAGTTTGAATAAGTCTGCTTTAGACTATGCCTGTTATGTGAACTGTACCTGCACCTTTTCTTCATTTTAAGAGTAAACTCGAAAGACGTAGCCGTAGGTTTATTATTGCAATGAAAAGGTTCAACATACTCTTAATTAGCTTATTACCTAGTTCCTCGAAGTTCACGGAGACGATAGTCAAATTTGTAAACGCCTATTGGAAATTAGATAAATAAGTAGGGCAGTATACAAACAAGTAAGAAAATGATACTTATTATTTCGCAAATTGTGTCTTTTCGACTTTATGATATTAAAAACTAACATTTTAAATGGTATTTTTTTTGCATTAAGTATTTCAGTTCTTAAGAATCGTAGCCCCACATATCAAAACCTAACTACATGACCTAAAACTTTAATAAACGGTTTACTAATTCAAGAACACTTTTTAGATCGGAATGTGACTGTCAGAACTTAGCACTTTCAAACAAATATTTATCGACACTTTTTACCGAAAAAAACGTATACACGGTTCATAAACCAAGGGTCGTGACGATTTGCAAATATGAGTTTTTTTAATTTGTTTTATATTAATGTCAATGCGATTGAGGAAAATCGATAATATTGATTGGGTGTTATTTCCGTCGATGGACGGCGGCGTCCATGATGTAAAAAGCCGACACGAAAGGCAATAAAGAAATGTCATAACATCACGCAAGAGAATGCTTCAAGAGCTGAAAACCAATTGAAATGGAAACTTGAAAGAAACTTATTCATGAAAAAAAGGGACTTATTACAGTATTATTCTAGTAATTAAAAAAACAACTGCATACATATCGTCCTTATCATTAGTTAACGTAAAACACATTTAAAAATTTAAATAAATATTTTGTAATATATTCTGTAAGAACTGATCATCACATTTTAATTACAGTAATGAAAAATTATCCTCCGCTTATAAATATCAAAAAAATTTATGACTTTTATAGATTTCGTTACTATCGCTAAATAGCATTTAGGCACAGATTTTGGTGAAATAAATCCACTTAAAACCATCACATATTTTTTATACTTTTGGAGTTACTATTATGATTAAAATCTAACACATTATTATTTTAAGCAACTTAAACTATGTATTTGTAATACGCAAAGAAACTTACCTGCAACACATGAAATTAGGCTATACATTAACTGTTTTTTAACTTAACCGCGTCATTTTCAACTCCAAATCCACTTTTTGAACACCTTCGTCACCATATTGGAATCATTCTGATTAGAACTCTATTTAAAATCGCGTTTTTCATCAAAATCATACTTCTTCTGTTAACGTTCACGCAATCTCCTCAGGTCTGAGCATCTAAAACCATCTACGTATCGTGCTTCCGAAAATAAGCTCTTAATATGTAAGCAGTAAGATACAAGTTGCTATAACTATTTCATGTTCTTCATATTTCTTTTAAAGACGTAGTAGTCTCAAGTGATTTAAGACGGCACTTGAACATGAGCTTTATTTGTAGGTATTACAGTTGTAATTAGTCTGCTAGAAAAGGTACATAGATGCTCGTAACGTAAGCCGGTATAAACCAACAGGCTAAATTAGGCTTTTGCGCTGAAAATCGATAGACGGAGGCTTGCTGTAGTGACGAGAAGACATTATATCGATGCATTTAATTTAATAGAAATATGAAATAGGAATTTTCTCTGACTTGTGCTGTCTGATAATTGATAATCCGACGTAAAGCGTCACTTATGTTTCGGTTGGAGAGGTGCGGTTGCCGGCTACATTCTGAAGCGAGGCCTTCTTCGTCGTTGTTCGTGTATGTCTATGGGCTGCGACTACTTAACATCAGGTAGTTTGCATGCTCGTTTGCTACTCTTCTCACATAAAATAGAGTTGATAAATGATAACTACTAAAGAACTGTTTTAACCGACATAACGTCCATGGATATTTAATATATGAAACAGATTATAACTTTATAAATAAAAAAGAAATGTGACTGAATCTGTACCATTCGACCTGAGAGGGACCCTCTGTATAATAATTTCTAACGGTAAACAACTTTTATCTTAGGTGAAAATATGTAAGAAAAGATAATTATGATATAAGCTTTCCCAGAAGGCCTAAATCATAATTACAGTTTTTTTACGAAAATCGACACAATGTTTCCGCACAACCCTAAAAATATTGCAGCTACTACGCCTGCGCGTCACCTGGGGTGTGTCAACCCCTGGGCAGAACGTTGGATCAAATGTGCCAACACATCAATACCAACTATCCCATCAACATTTTTTGATTGAACAACATATGATGTGATATTAAATTGCCATTGCCAAAAAAGAATTGTTGAGAAGAAAAATCAGTAATTATTTTTCTAAGTAATAATGTGTATAGCTTCACGGCTTTGTAGGTCGTAAACGATCGACAAGTTAAGCTGTCTCGAGTGGGGTTGGCTGTTAGATGGGTGACCATTGGTAGTAAAACATCTTGCGCGTTATCGTGTTTCGTTTTATGAGTGCTATCAATACTGCTCTCTGACTGATTGTCTAATGTGCTCTTCGGATCATACTACTAGCGGTTGTTCATCCTATTCTCGGCGATGCAAAGGATAAAGAAAAACAAAAATTAGTAGTACAAAGGATATGGGATTTCACAAAATTAATTCATATTTAAGAAGATTTTAACTAATACTTTGATTTTTCATTATTTTTTAACATACCCATCAGTAATTCATCCAATACAGTTAGATCCATTATACTTTCAGATCATAAATACATATATAATTTTGTCTTACAATTAATAAATACCTTTTATTAATGTAATTACAAAGGCATCAAAGTAATACTCTTTGGCAATAACCGTTAAAAATATATTTGAATTTGATGCACCAAATAAATACTATGTTGGGTCTATGTATGTTGACATAAAAATCTTATTTCATTCAACAGAGATGTAATAATTATGTAGCCCCTAGATATGAATTATTTACTATAAAATTTACAATTATGCATTCTATTATAATTGAAGAGATTACATATTTCAATGAAATGATATTACTTTGACAATTACTTCTCCATATTGCCATGCTAATAAAACCGTTCCGTTCTATCCATAACAAGTCACTTTATAAACACAATATTTTATCTTTCTTACTATACATTTAGCAAATAATGTAATGATTATAGCATTATCATATTATATTCATGACTTTTCTTAATATTTAATATCATTTAAAAATAAAAAACGTAAATATATGAAAAAAATGTTAGAATATCACGTTCCATAGTAAGCAGCCAACGTGCAGATTGAAAAGTTCCACATAGGCGTTACAACGCTGACAACACTACGTGCCAGAATACGTGGCCCTAGAACTAGTGATTCAAGTGTCTTGTTTATATTTTTTATTATAAAAATTCGTTAAAAAATACACCAGAAGCCGTAAGTATCACAATACTATCCTGTAGTTGTCATTCTCCCAAGAAAATTAGGTAAGAATTCAGTGTAAAGAAGTGCATAATCTGTTTTCAAAATTACGATGTCTGCTGTCAAACTTTGTGATATTTCTTGAGATATTATTAGATAGATTGGTGTTTTTTGATGATTACTGAGCATAATTATTAAGACTTCAAACTACTTTAATCAGTTCAAGTGCAATTATATCTATTATATCGCTATTTTTTGCGGTCTTGTCTTGTTAATTGGTGCATATTAGTTGATGATTTGTCTTACGAAAAAAGTTTGTTAATGGTAATAATTTCGAGTATTTGTGTTAAGCGAAATAAGATTTAGACCATTTTATCTTTGAATCCAGATAAAATGTCTTATATCTTGATCATGAAGATGGTTTTGTAAATATAAACATTGTAACATTATAAATTTCGTCTTATCAACTGTGACATGTGTAGCAGACTCTAAGAAGCTGGACCCAGTTCGTTTGACCTCTTATTTCCTGTTGTGATATCAGAAATTAAATATGCAATGCGTATTTTTGTCGTAGTGGCAAAATAATACCTAGCATGTTAATTGCAGATACAGATGTCGATACTATAACTGCAAAGATGTTTATGAGATGGAAACCTGTCTTGTAGTTTTCTTGTTTAGATATCTTACACACACCTAAAGTCTGCTCAGATTAATGTAGCTTCCTAATAGTGAAAGTATAACAATATTTGAATAGTTTCTAACTCTTTTAGTGTTACATACATAATATGTTGTATTTATTTTATATTAGACTTAAAAATAAAAAATAACGTCAAATACTATAAGATATTAATAACCTTTTTCATAAGTCACATCATTTTGTCCTGTATTATTAAATTTTAATTTGGTTTATAAAATATTCAGTTTAATTTTAAAATTGAAATTCAATCTCTTTCATGTGTTTCTAATAAATGTATAACAAAAAAATTAAAATAATAAAAATATGTAATGTTTGATCATTTATTTGATAAATAATTAAGAAGGCCAAGGATATGAACTTGGAAGTCTGGGCACAGTAGAACAGATTGGTGACCATTGCTCCAAATTAATTCTGTTGCAATAGCAGATCGCAATATTACATTATTTTTTTGCAATATAAGACTGCTCTAATCATACTAACATATTAAGGATAATGGTGTAATCATGAATATCAACTCATTACTATTCTACTGTTGGGCATGGCCCTTTCAAAATGAGAAAAATTAGCCCATAGTCCACAACAATGGCGACATGTAATTTAGTACACTTATTTTTTATATATGTGTAGAGCAGCAATCAAGCATATAAACCTCTTGATGTTAAGCAGTTGCAACCCACATACAATCACAAACATTACTGAAATCCTATCTGAGCTCGAACATAGAAGTGTTGCTATGCCTGATGACTATGGTGGTCACCTCGCTTCAAAATGTAGCCAGTAACTGTACCTCTCCAACTGAAAAACAAGTAATGCTTCACGACAGATTATGAGGGCGGCGATGGTACCTCCCTGGTTGAATTAGGGATAATTGGGTAGGGATAATAAAAGGTGGGAACCTTTAAACACTTCTGACACTTTTAAGAATTCTATGGTGAAAAATTGGGCGTGTATTTATAAATGTATATGTTTTTATTTCATCATATTTTACTTAATTGTTAAAGCAAGTAATATTTCCCATAACTTTGAATAATTGTTTTTATAGTTGGTGTTATGTCCCAAGGATTCCAACCCACAAAGCTACCTTTGCAATCAATACAAGGAATTGTACAGTATTAGGAATATTTTTTTTGTCTTTTGTTTGTTGTGTTATAAATATAAATGTTATCATCAGGTAGATCTGTTTGATACAAACTATATAAGCATTTTTTATATTTCATTATATTATATGTTTTTGTTATATTTTGCATGTATTATTTATCCAATTTGTGATTATTTTCTTACAGGTTACTTGGCTTCAGCAAAGATGATGAATCCACAGTACCCACCACCTGGGCAGAACAATAATGCACCAAACAATCCAATGGGCTTCCCTCCAACCTCACAAGACATTAATGGCATCCACAATGCCAACATCTTCAGCCAAATGCCTCCTAATGGTCCACAGATGCCAATGAAACCATTTGATCAATCTGATGTTGCACAGAAAATGCAGAGTATGAATCTAAATGGACCTCAAGGGCATCCAAATATACCTTCATCTCAATTACCACCTGGTCAGTTACCTCCTGGTAGCTTTCCACCTAATTTCGGCGCCCAGTTGCCACCAGGTGTTAAGCCCAACTTCCAGCCTGGAAGACCACCAGTCAGTAGCACACCTCAACAATTTCCTCCTTCAATGGGCCAAAGTGTTCCTTCAACGCCTCCGTCGTCAACTCCTACGCCAATCTCATCACAACCTCAAGGCTTTGGACAAATGCCACAAAGCCAAGGACCCAATGTAGATCAGAGAGCATTTCATGGGCCTCCATCGATGCCCATGCAGCAAGGTCCTCCGAAGCCAATGAGTCAAGCTCAACCTGCAGGGCCTGGTTTTGGACCAAGTCATGGACAAGGCCCACAAATGGCACAATCGCAACCAGGTTTGCCACCTCAAGGTGGACCTATGGGAAGACAGCCTGAGCAACCAAAGCCCAGTGTACCAATGATGGGAGGGCCACCTCAGCCAGGGTTTCCAATGGCTCCAACTAGTCAACCAGGAGGACCTTCACAACCTGGTTTTCCACCTATCCCCTCGAATAGTCAACCAGGAGGCCCACCACAACCTAGTTTTCAGTCATTGCCGCAAACTAGTCAACCTGGTCCACCCCAACAGAATCAATCAAGTCTTCCACCTCAGATGCGGCCAGGACAGTCTGGCATGCCACAACAAGGCCAGATGCCTCCCCAACCATTTCCTCAAAACCGTGGTCCTCAAGGCATGCCACCAGGACCGATGATTAATCAAGGAATGCAAGGACAACCCATTCCAGGCCAAGGGCCTCCACACCTTGGCCAAATGCAGAATCAAGGAATTCCTTCACAACCGACCATGCCTGGAATGCCTCAGCTGGGTCATCCAGGCCAGTTGCCAGGACAGCCAGGGTTGCATGGACAATCCAGTTTTCCGCCACAACTAGGCATGCAGCCAAAGTTAGGGCCTGGTCAGCCAGGATTACCATCGCAGCCAGGTTTACCTCAACAGCCTGGACTTCAGCCAGGGTTGCCTCCTCAGCCTGGCCTGCCGCCC
>DWON01002349.1:0-20946 GCA_018251015.1 Phocides pigmalion okeechobee
GCGTCCTCCTTTTAGTCGCCTCTTACGACAGGCAGGAGATACCGTAGCGCTATTCTGGTCCCGCGCTACAGGGATTCAGATGTTCGCCTCGGTTCCAAGTGTAACCGGCTTCCGCACCTCTCCAACCGAAACACAAGGAATGCTTTTTAGGCTTCACACCGGGGCCCACAGTACGATTCTTTGCCATACATTGCAGTTTTCCAAGTTATGTGTATTAAAAAAGAAATCCAATTAATAGGCTGCGTGTAATTTATTTTTAGTGGCCACTTATTTTGGTGATATTTTACTAGTTCTTTGTATTTGTTTGTGGAGAAATAAAAAGTGACGCATTGCGTAAATCTTCCAAAATCACGTTTCTGACTCTTACATCAACTACTATACACTATGTTTTATACGACTGGTAATGCGTTTACAGACATCAAACGTGAAAACATATACTATACATTCCTTCCAGATAGAGAATTGACACACGTTCTTGTATGAACAAGAAATACAACCAAAATGCTACACGCTTCCACAGCACTATTTGCTGGAGAAAAGGTTGGAAAGATTTCGCAAAACAAGCCCATTGATATGCGCATGATAGAGATGTAAGTGAGAACCGAAAGAGTACACCAATAAGCTTACGGTACAGACTCCGTCCTTATTCAGTAAGACAGTACAAGGCATTCGTGACTTACATTCCATATTCTGTGTGTAATATGAAACGTTGAGGTTTTGTCTGTTCATTGTTCAATACATATTTAAACGGATTTATTTATTAGGTCGTACGTACTTAGAACAACAGCTGCTTCAAAATTAATATTATAATAACTTATGACTTAAAAAAGAATCAGTCACTTGCATACATATTTGGAAAAAATATATATAAAAAAATTATATATAATATTTAATTACAAAATAAAAGTTAATCCTAAAAATAAAATAATGCATTAAGATTACTGCCTGTTGAATGAGTTCTCAGAATGCTGGCAACATTACATAGTTGAATAGCTAAGCTAACTCTCTGCCCGGGGTAAGAGTGACTCTGTCAACGGCTCAGATGCTTGCTCGAAAATGCTTGAAACGACTTAAGCTTCTTTGAAACTGAAATACGTGATAGAATCTTACCAGATACGTCAATAATATTTCCTCACATTAATGTTCATATTACTATAAGATATTGCTACGCCCTTACAAGGTTTATATCGCATGTAAGTAAAATATAATATACATCTTGGTAACATACGTTAATTAAGGCGCAATTAAAGTTGGTTATGTGTTTATGATTTGTTTTTTTATATTTTTAACTTAAACATTAAACATCTCCCTAATAACAAGAGTTAAACATTTGTTTAGTTACACGATTTTATGACTTACTAACATTTGTAAATTTGATAGAGGTTTACAAAGATAGAAATAGTATTTAGCTACTCAATTATTTTACTAATCCAATATTTTACTAATAAGTAAAAAGGTAAAAGTCAAATCAGTAACTATTCTTTATAAATATCAATAATCATTTGCATCTACTCGTACCAAAATACTTAAGTCTCAAAAATACTTTTGAGTTAAAAAATCGAAAGTCGGCATTTCTTTGCAGTAGTTATGAATAATACGTTTACAGATTTTAATAAATAATAATTTAAGCGATGTGGGGAATATTGCTCAGTTTGGTTAATAAAAGTCTTAATACTACAAACTATTACAGAAACATTTTACTACGTACCGGGTACTCACAATTAACAATTTTTGATTGATGATATTTCGAACCAGTTGCATGGCTCGTTGTTTTCGTTGTGACCACGAGCCATGCAACTTTATGGACAACCACATAAATCCCGCGATAACATTAATTGAAAAATCACATATCGTTATAGGAATTTTAATATGTATGTAATCTGGAAAATTAATAAAAATATTGGAGGAAACTCCAAAGGGTAATGAAGTCGCGGGCTCAAGACTAGTTCTGTATAAAACAATTCTCGGACAAAGGTTCTGGCCACGAGCGACTAACAAAGGAACAATGCGGTCGACGGGAGATGCCTTTGCTTCATTTCGATTGTGGACAGCCCAGTAGGTCTCCGCACGTTACGTTTTTACGCTGAGAATCGAATCGGTACAACTATATTCAATTTGGTCCGACGTGCCGCGGGGTTGTATTGTTCGGGAATTATAATATTTCATCCGCTAACAATGTATCCGTGACAACGTACCTACCTCGTTATTTGAAACAGTGGTTTTCTTGGCATATGTTAGTTGCTTAAGTTAACGTCTTGTACGTAAATATCCATATGATACATGAAAACCTATCTATCTTCTACTGGTTTAAATATTCTGTTCCTTATTTTTAAGGCCGGACTCTAATCTCTAAAACACACCTCTGATTTTTCAAAGTTGTACTGTACATTAGATATTAATTATCACCTCGCTCGTTCATTAATAATTATTACCATAATAATATACAAAAGATATTCCTGAAAGTACATTATAGAGTATTAGAGTCTTTTCCATTATTTTTCTAAAGGAAAATACAAATTTGTCGAAGTTAAAAAAAAAAAACAATACATATTTAAATGAAATTTTTAATATAATTAGTTAATCAATCTAAATATAATATTAATTAAATTAAACATTAATATAAAAAAGCGTAACTTAAAGTACAGTTGCTACATATTGTCAAGAACACTGACTTATCTGCGCTGAATAGCGATCGCACTTCTCCGTCTGAGATAGAAATCAGCGGTCCTATCACCAGAAGCGTTAATTAAACTTGGAAGCGATGGTTTGAAAATATTCCATGTACGTTTAAGTAAAATTTTTAAACCAAACGCATTAACTGCATTAGGTTCCAATGTTTCTACCGTTTTCCGCGTTTGAGCTTCAACTTAGTATAAAACTCTTTATCATCTTAGAGAATCACTATAGACGCAACAATTGTCAGAAAATAGATGTGAATTGGCAAGTTTAACTCCAACTTTATGGTTGGCAATCATTGCGTCTATCCAATCTCCCGCAGGGCTTATACAATAGTGACGAATCTATTTTGCGAGATTTACAAAGCTCCAGTCAGCTTGGCTGCAGGCCACCCGCAAATAATACGGCCTCGACGTAAAATAACATTGTTTGATGACAGCGAATGTTGATAGGTCAACGTATTTGAGAACTTGGTTCACTGCAACCTATACAAACATTTAGTATCAAAAGATTTTACCACGCAAAATCACGACAATGCAATTAGACGACGACTCAAGAACATTACACATTATGCTGAAAAAAAGTAAAGTTATTTGTATGCATTTTTCGCCAGTAAAATATGAACCCGCAGAGCACAACGAAAATAATAGCGACATTATTTAGCTATGTTGACTTGCGAATTTACGCTGACTATAAATGAGTCTCTCTGGTGCATACGTTGTGAAGATGATCGTATAAACAAGCAGGGCTGCGGACGAAAGCCGGATATCCATTACAATGCAAATTTGCCCCCGTAGTCACAATGAACGAGTTACCTGTCCACCGTTCTAACTTTTTGCTTAGTTCCAAACCAAAATTGGACTATGACCGACTTTAGAGCGATGCATCGTCAACTATTACTGCGACCGCATCTAAATATAGCTCCATAAACGGAGTTTTGCACGTTGAACGATACACTGAAATCAAATTTAAACGTACAGTAACTAGGACAGTAGGTAGTTCGTAACATAATAAAGTTTTCGTAGCGTAAAATACTTTTAACTCGCATGCAAATCAATCAAATTTTCGTTAACAACAAACAATATGGAAACAATATCGAATGTAGGTCCTACTGAATAAATAATAACGTAGCGATTGCAAATAAATATTTCACGTGAACGATCAAACAATTAACTTAATTATTTCCACGACAAATCGATGAAGCGGGTACTTTCGAGCGTACAAGTACGTCAAACATCAATAATGGTATCATGGGAGGCGAAATTTAATTGCATCGTTATGTCGCTGGCTGGACGTCAAACATTGATCAATATTGACTAAACTCTTAATAAACCCTAATGGACGCTGCGGTAACGACCAAACGGGTACACAGTGATGCTTTTAAAAATGAAAATGGTATTAAAAGTCCTGATTAATCGATGGACATAAAGCGACACGAGAAATATTTTTATGCATCATTAGTTTGATGATGTACTTTCGTATGTTCCACTATTCCATTATGCATGTTAGCATCGTTAGACCTATTAGTCCTAGTTTATTTAGTAAATTGACTCCATCAGAAACATTTCATGTAAAAATACAGCGCAGTCGCGACGTTTCGACTCTTAAATTTTACGATATCACATATAGAATCAAATTGTTCATTCTCTCTCTACATTTATTATAAGAATATTTCATGGGTTTAGCCGTTAGGTATTGCTATAATATGAAATTTTCTCATATATTTATTACTTCCTTTAATTTTAAATATTTTTGTGATATTATTGAAGTGTCTACAAAAACATAGGATAACAGAATTAACAGATATAACTTGTAGTCTCTTTGTATGTGAAGTGAATTTATGTATAGCACTTTGTATGTGTAAGATTTTTTTTAATAATATGCTTGAAACATTTATATTGTGGCATTTATAATTCATTGCATTATTTTTTATGTGAGAAGAGTAACAAACGAGCGTGTAAACCACTTGATGTTAAGTAGTTGCAGCCCATTGATATGCACATACAACCACAAACCGACTAAAATCCTATGTGAGGTCGAACGTAGATACGTTGCTACTACTGAGGACTAAGCTGGTTGCCTCGCTTCAGAGTGTAGCCGGCACCCGCAGCTCTCCAACCGAAACACAAGTAATGCTTTACGGTGGATTATGATCGCAGTGGTGGTACCTCCCCGGACGACCTATAGGTCTATCACCATTATACCTTTATGTTTATGACGTTACGTTACAAATATTTGAGATTTGTCTACTATTGCCGAGAGTTTTTTTTCGCCGGCTTTTTTCTCCCGGTCTACCTTAGCCAACAGGATATTCAAAGCCGATGCTCTGATTTTACGTTGTACCCTTGACATTAATTAATACCTTACAATGAAATAAAATATTTAAATTTGTATTTGTATTTGAATTTGAATATAATACTTATTATATATAAGCCTTCCTCTTGAATCATTATGTCTATTGCTGAAAACTGCATTAAAATGCGTTGCGTTGTTTCCAAGATCTAAGCGTAAAGACGGCGAGTTTGTTTCATACATTGTAGAGATATAGTAGAATCTTTCTCATATTATTACTTTACCTATTTTGCACTGTTACCATATTCATCACGATGTTAGCGGTAACTGTACTTGTTAGAAAACTTGTTAAAGTACATTTTAATGTGTAATCAGCAATCACGCAGAGCACCATTATAATGAAATATTTGAGACATGATTTTGCAAACGAGGTCAATTTTAGATCATTAAAAGGGCTTTTCCGTGTAAAATATCACATTATCTTTTGGGACCAAGTCTGCTTTGTCACGTCTTGGGAATAAGTTACATTCATACGGCGTGACAGTAGACGGCATGACGCTCTGTTATGGGTCAATGCTTCCATTCTTCTTGTATTTATATCTATACTTAATATTATGGTAAGTATAATCAGAATACTTATTTATTTCATTAACGAATCTTTTTTACTATTGCACTTTACACCGTATTTAATTATTGTATCTCTTTAACTATATTTCATTCAATAGGTTTAGGTTTAAGAACTTCATTCTCGTAAGAAATTACATTCACTTATAATGAGAACTTATCTAATTTTAAAATGA
The DNA here is from genome assembly GCA_018251015.1 of Phocides pigmalion okeechobee. NCBI lineage: Eukaryota > Metazoa > Arthropoda > Insecta > Lepidoptera > Hesperiidae > Phocides > Phocides pigmalion. The sequence continues at coordinate 5,769 of DWON01002349.1, forward strand.
AATACAATGTTCGGCATAAGTGCTAATATTCAATCCTTGGTATGAACACAATACTTAAGATTCACAATGTGGGTAGTTTTGTAAAAATGCTATGTATGAGACGAGCAAGGTACGTAAAATTACACGGATGTTAGGTTCAAGAACCATCTGTATCTGTTTGACATCTGCCGAACATTTCTATATGCAGAAGGAAGCACCTTACTCGTGTATACAGCCTATCTGATATTTAATAATCACTGCCGCCTACATAATGGTAACATTCTCAAAATAGTAATACTTTCCAAAAAAGTTTAAGTGCAGTAATTGTATTGTAACACAATTAAACGCAATATGGTATCAAATAAGATATAATTTATTTATGTTTAACTTATGTTTACTATTTTAGAGTTATAGTTATAAGTTATATTATATATGGTTTTAAGTTATTTATGTGTGATAAATTAAGTAAGAAGATTTGGTTTTTACTAAACGTAATATTAATTAAGACTAAAACTAAATAAAAAAAAACATTTTAAATCCCACATAATTATTAAATGCAAGATTATTTTATTTTTGTTTTTATTAAACTACCATACAATATATTGTAGCATTATATAAAGGAATTGAAAACTTTCAATTTGAAACCTATAACTATAAATAAAATATAAAAAATGAAGTTACCACTTTTTACTTACTTTTGATACGTAATATTTATTTTACTTCTTAAAAAATTTTAACATTTATTTAAGGAAAATTGGATCATAATCTTCTTTGGGTAATAAAAAAACTTTATTAAATCATAAACCGGAGTCAGGGACGGCACAATTAATTGAAATGAGAGATTTAACTTCGGTTCAAGAAAGAAAAACACGGGGACTTTTAATAATCTTGCTGTAGACCGTTGAATAAATTCTGTGTAATCTACAGAGCATAAAGTGTTTTTATCTATGAATATTATAAGATGAGAATCAGTGGATGTTCCTTCTTTGATAATAGTTAGTAACGATTTAAATGTGGGAAACCTATAGTCCGACAGGGGAGGTACCACCGCCGCCATCATAATCCGCGCGTGAAGCTTTACTTGTATTTCGGTTGGAGAGGTGCGGTTTCCGGCTACATTTTAAAGTGAGGTGACCATCTTAGTCCTCAGGAGTAGCAAGATGTCTACGATCGAGCTCAGATAAGATTTCGGTTGTGTTTGTGGTTGTACGGGGATGTCTATGGGCTGCGACTACTTACCATCAAGTGGTTTGCATGCATGTTTGCTACTCTTCTCGAGTACATATAAAAAAGTAACGATTGTGTATTAACTAAGTAACTCTAGTGCAAACTAGTACAGATTTTAGTTATACTACTAGATAAATACAAGTTATTTATTAGACCACAGATTGTTCAATAGGCCACAGAAAAATCTGTGATATGGATCCCCACATTTTGAATTTTTAACAACTACAAAACTGGCAACTAATTAAGATTTCTTCTTAAGACCTAGTGGAAGCACATTACAGATTTATACGGCACAGGTTATTGCATATGAAATATATAAACATATTTGTTAAAATATACTCTTTTTAGTACTTTTTTCGTTCATAACATAATTTTAATTTTGTTATTTCACTTGGCTATTCAGTATTTTAATATAGACAATAAACAAACGTTAAAATGAAACAAAGGTTAGTAAACAATTTTAAACTAATATAAATTCGAAATTTATGAATTTTACTATCTATCGGGTATTCCCGAGAAATGATTTAAACGATTTCTGAGTATCAGTAACTTAGTATATAGGAGTAGCTATTCTCGATTTAAACTAAAATTATTAGTCAGTTTAACTGAAAAAAAATATAATTATAATTCAGCGTATCCACATTACTCTTTCCTTCCACGTCTGACCAATTGATAAGGCTTATTTAATAAGGTGACCGAACACATAATTCCAATTCGATCGTGTCATCGACGCTTGTTTAAGTGTAAACTGCTGTTCTTTTGTGATAAAGTGTCACATTTCCATAATTTAGCACGGAATTCAAAATTTAAAGGCGAAAGGAAATGAAAACAGTTTACGTGTTGCTGTATAGAAATAAATTCTAAAGGCGTCTGCCCACTACACGGTGTCATATCATACCATGTTAGGAATCAAGCAAATAAATATTGTTTGTATTGAAAAGTATAACACTATGCCCATTGGACCGTTCCGTTGCTCATTGACACCGTCCCGTGCCATGCAAAGAGCGTTTTTGCATGTGACATAGAGTATCAAACGAACATGCAGACCATTTGATATAAAGGTGGGAGAGCTATAGTTCCACCGGAGAGGTACCACCGCCGCCCTCATAATCCTGACTGAGTTTCTATCTGAAATCTTACACAAATGCATTGCTACTTCTGAAGACAGAAATATTCGTCTTGTTTGTAAATATAGCCGGCAAATGCATCTCTTCAACCAAAACACGAGAGTTGCTTCAAAACGGATTATAAGTGCAGCGAAGGTATCTCCCCGGTTACTCTACAATTCTACCTATCAAGGCATATTATTATTACTACATTTGCAATATATTGCAGCCGATAGTTGTCGATAAACGTTACTGAAATTGTTAGCACGAGTATATTACGAGGAATATACGTCCTGGCAGGCATATTAGTATCATATTTTTTCCGTGATTAATACGTTCCTATAACGGTGTAGTGGTTATAACTTCTTATGCATAAATTTGCTCGCACAGAAGTCAATGCTGTTTTAATCCCAATAGAGGTAAATTTTAGAGTTGAAAATTACAACTCGGTTGAATTTCTAAAATTCGTGGATCGATGCTCAATTACGCTATATAAAGAACGTATCTGCAAAATTTTTGGATTTTAGATTAGCTGTATTGACGCCGATCTTTAGATCCGACAGTCAGTCCTCTTTAATATATATAGTAAGACATTATAGATATTTAGAGTAACAGCTGCTAGTGTAGTCTGGAAAGTTTTAGAGCAGTCGGTGAAACTTAAATACGCATATATTATTCGTGGACCCAAAACCACATATGTCTGTAATATCCATTCTATTTATCTAGGGATGGAAAATGAGATAAAATACACGCAACAGCTATGAAAATAGACTTTCAACTTCAACACAATCAGTTTAATCAAAATTCCACTAAAATTATTTATTACAGTCGGCCATGTTTTTCACTTCTTTCTGACAATAATAAGTCTCACGTTCAATCAATGCTGCGTGTGGCGAGAGAGCTGGTTATAGTGTACAGAGAATTGTAATTGCTAAGCGCTACCATGCCGCATGGGCGCATCACCCTTTAGATTGTTTAGATTAGGCTTTTTTTATAATAACCTTTAAATTAGTATTATAATTAAAATATAAATAAATGTAAATAATTCTTTCTACATCACTCAGTAAATATAATTATCATAAATAATAAATAGACTTACACGTTTGTGGTTTTTAAACACTAGCTTTTTATGTGATTTTAAATTTTCAATATTTATTATACGTTTTACTATAAAAGGTGGGTGAACTATAATTCGACCGAGGAGTTACCACGACCGCCCTCATAATCCTCCGTAAACTTACTTACTTACTTTAGTTTCGGTTGGAAAGGTGCGGGTACCGGCTACACTGTGCGAGGCGACGATCTTAGTCCTCAGTCGTGTTTGTGATTTACGTGGATGTCTATGGGCTGCCACTACTTAACATCAGGTGGTTTGCATGCTCGTTTGCTACTCTTCTCACATAAAAAAATATAATGGGTATTCACGATTAACTATTTTAATTTTCGATATTTCGGACCAGTTGCATGGCTCGTGTGCAATTTCGACGTGACCACGAGCAATGTAACTAGCTTTTTAGCTTTGTTTTCGTTAAAGCCGATATTACATAATTTCATACACGTAATTTTAAACTTATACCATTGCGGATTAAACATTTTTTTATACAAATCGTTAATCATAAGTATCCGTTTCACATTAAAATGTATACAATCTTTCAACTGCTATTTGATCCCCTAAGGGGTAGAATTCCTCATATTCATGCTCAGTAAGTATAAAAAAACCTATTTGCAAAAATTCTAAATCCTAGGTTTCGCCATATTCGCTATGCGTTAATCTTTGGGTTTGTCAATTGCTATTATTTATCTCTGGGTTTGTCAATTTCTCTTCTTTGTGTTTATGATTACATCTCCGTAAATTCGTAACTCAAGTTATTACTTCGATTTTTATTCATAAACATATATTTATCCAGCATAAACATTCCTTAAGAAGCTTTATATAGTCTCGGGCAATAATAATAAAGCCTTGTATCAAAGCAATCATTATGTTAACAAGGTTGTTAAACATCGAAACGAGTTCTTTAACGCCTTATTATAATTTAAATTTTGCGAAATGAACACCTCACGGTTTCAAAATCACCTTTCAAGCGTGATAGGGAATGGACAAGTTTATTATGGTACTAGCTGTTGCGTGCGACTTTGTTCACGTGTGTTTTACTTGTTGGGCATTTCGAGATTTGGAATAACGTTCCTATAAGAATGAGTTCATATGAAAATCTTCAAACTAATTGTGATAAAAGTCTAATCTAACCATGTTCATCAGCCTTCCGATGCACAGATACGAACACTTTTTTTAATAACTACAGATCTAATGTGGAATGCCTTAAAACATGTACTTATGTACATTTTACTTATAATAATGTAAAATCTTAAAACTAATTATAATAAAAGCCTAACCTAAACAATCTAAAGGGAGTCCGTGCCCATGCGTCATGGTTCTAAGAATGCTAGCTGCATTCCCGCATAGCAATCTTAATTCTCAGTGCGAGATATGAACCAGCCCTGTTGTCACCAGCTACGTCAATCAAACGTGGGACTAAATGTTCCAAAAATTAAATAGCGTTCTCATTCCTGTATTTGTCTATCCTTTGATTCATAAGAAGATTGAAAGTAGAAAATGACTGAAGTGACTATTTTACGTACAGTAATACGTCTCTTTACATGATAATCGAAGTAAAGTCATTGGGTCAAAAGTTTCCTAGTATTGCTAACAGGCGATAAAGCCACCTACAAGCAGACCGTGTAAATGACAGCTAAAAGTTAACTTTTAAAGTGCCATTTTTTTTATTTATACGCAGATTTAAAAAAAATGCACGTAATTACGTGAAGCTTCATTCAAAACATAACGCGAATTCCACAGTAATTGGTTAAACTGTCATTGAGAAGAGCAAGCAGAAATGGACCGACAAACAGACAAAATTTCTAACAACTACTGTTTTGGATTCTATTGCGTTAATAAGGGAATTAATTATAGTTATTTTCATAAATTTTGCATATACAGACGGCTTTTAGTTACAATTTTATTATATCTAGAGATTAAAATATGCAATGTAAAAATAATCTTGTTTGCTTTAAAACAAAAGGCTATTATATTTGAAATGAAAAGACTTTACGTACGTTAAAATTTTGAAGTAAAATTAAGGTGAACGGTGTAATATCTTATAACTAAAACATCGAAATAAAATTTTACTACCAATAAATATTATTCGATCACATTATAACAAGTACGAGTAAAGAAAGCACTTAAACTTTTATTTTAGGAGAGTATACGAGCTTGTAAGTAGCCTTCAAGCTCGTAAGTAGCCGTTGCTGCCTATAGACATCCAGATCCAACTTTAAACAGGACTTAAGTCCTACATAAAGTCGTACGTAGATGTAATGGTTGTTTAAAGACTAAATTGATCGTCTCGGTCGTCTTACCAACAACTATATAGCGAAAACATATAGAAATATAGGGGGCGCTTCGGGCATCAGATCAGGTGATGTCGTCCGATTCGATGATAACATTTTTTCTCAACTACCTTATTTTTAGCGCAACTGCCCTATTTTTCTTGAGAGCGACAACACATCTGTAACCGAAACATACTTCATGATACATTATGAGGGCAAAATAATTCCACCACCCTTGCAATAATTATAATATGAGGAATAATGTTTATTTTTTTGAATTTTCCGGTATAGAAGCATTATAACAAACAGTCCAATTACATAACTAGTATAAATACAACAAAAAATCTGCTAAAAAATTCTCAGACGTGTTAAACCAGCGTATTCATAAATATTTATAATCGGGTGATTAACCCGATTATAAATATTTATAAACGAAACATTGGCGTCCTGTCACGTGAATGCATTTTTTCTTCCCAAACGTCAAAGGAAATCGTGTTCAATTGTTAATATCTTTCACACACGTATGTTAAGAGGTTCCGTGTTCAATTTTAAATACAGCGCTCACCACGTAAGGTTCAATTTGGATTGCTAATGCCGTTTTTGACGTCGTTTTCAAAGTCAGTTTAAGAAGTGTGAATAATCATTGGAATACTTCGCTAGTGCAATGGTAAGGTACTTTGCCTACTGAAACAAATACTAAGATTTTGTGTATATAGGATTTAAAATAACTGCATCTTAAATGTTGTGATGAATTAGTTTACGTACATTTTAATTTTTTAGTTTTGCGGAAATTTTAACATTAAAAAAATGTCATGTAGTGACGCTCGTAACATTTAAACTTTTCTTTTTTTATTTAAACTAAATGTTAAGAAGCTTACTGACTGAAATAAGTTAAGTCGTTTCTGAAATTATTACGTACAAACAAAATAAATTATAATCTATGCTATTTCCTGATATTACTGAATGGTTTAAATCGATCCCGTTCTCCCAGAGCTTATTTTTTATGTGAGAGTTGGCAACGAGCGTGCAAACCACCTGAAGTAGTCACAGCCCATAGACATTCACGTACAACCACAAACATAGATGAAATCCTACCTAAGCTTGAACCTAGATACGTTGCTACTCCTGAGGACTAAGATGGTCGCCTTGCTTCAAAGTGTAGCCGACAACTACACCTCTCCAACCGAAACACAGTAATGCTTTACGGCGGATTATGAGGGAGCGGTGGTACCGACGCGGTCGAACTAGTTCTAGTTAGTTCTAAGGTAGTTCTTCCACTTTTAAACAAGTTTGGTACAAACAAATAAAAACATCCATCCTTTTTATAATATAAATATAGACTAGCTTCTTCGAATCTCGTAGTCGATATGACGTGTTTCCAAAGCTGTGCGAATAAGATTTCACAGAAAGCTAGTTAAGTATAAGGGCAATATACTTCCTTTGAGTATTCTTTATTCAAGTAGCCGTTATAATAAAGCAATATCTTGAGGGATCTGTCATAACAGATCGGATTTAAATATTACAACTGGGATTATTGCGATTTAAGTAGACAACGTTGGATATTAGAAAAGGGAAGGGGTGAATCGAATTTTCTTTAAGTGAACTGTCCGATTGAATAACGAATATTATTTTATTCATTTTTAGAAAAATTGCAGAGGTATAAAATATTTGATTTATATAGGTATTAAAAATCAGTAGTTTAATTTGCTTGCTCCGTCGGCTTATGTAGATTGTGAACAATTAATAAAGATAAAGACGTGGGCAAGAGTTGGATGGATGACCAAAAATGGTCCTTCATGTTCGTTTTAATGTGTCTAACAGGTAAAGCAGATAATGGTTGTTACCTTAATATGTTTAAATAGAATGCCGAGAGTTTTTTCCGCCAGCTTATTCTGCCGGTCAACCTTAGCCAACAGGGTGATCAAAATCAATGTACTGATTTTACATTGTACCCTTGACATTCATTAAGTGTATGTAAATACCTTACCATGAACTAAAATATTTGAATATCTATAAGATGGCAATCGTCAAGCCTTATCAGATATCTTAGGATTTAAAACATACGACGAATAAAACTAACTTATGCTCAGGGCCTCTCTCACTTGTGAAAAGAATCTCATGTTCAATGGTGAAACATAACTTTAATTTGTGATAGGTGTACTAAGATAGCACTAAATTTAGAAGTAGTTAAAATATCGTTCGTTTTAAGAAAATATGAACAGCTGGATTCATCCAGATCAAGGTTTCAACGTGAAATAAGAGTTAACTCATAAACATTTCATCGACATTGTCAACCGTATTCCGATCCAAATTAGTGGACATTAAACCTAAACAATAAAAGTCCTAATAAATTAAACGGACGTCGAATAACAAGTTACTTTTTAGCCCGTGACGCTGATGAGAAGCATATTGGAGTTGTAAAAGTTTTTATTACAGAAACAGTAACGGGCAAGCGAGAGTTGGTATTGTGAGGAAATTGTTACATTTTTAGGTTTTTTATCTGGTAGAAGTAACAAATGGATGTTTACCCTATTCTGGTTACACTAAGAGTGGCAGAAGTGAGAAGAGTGGTTGTTGCCGATGAACTAGGTATTCCTATGGACATATACATATAACATTAAAAGGAATAAAAATCCTACTTAAATTCGTACCGTGTCGTTAAACTCGTAATCGTACTCTACTCTGAGGGGTAAGATGGTCACCTCACTTGTAAGTGTAGCCTACTGTAAATAATATCTCCTGTCCAACTATGTATTTTTCTCCATGTTAATCTTATACAACAAGACGCTCGAAAGTGATAAGTTCATCTTACATCGAGACTTTGACATACATTAAGTGTATGTAAATGACTTATATTGCAATAAGTATTTGAATTTAAATCTGAATTTTAAATTATGTGAATCATACCTTTTTACAGATAGGTACTAATTTTTTTAAGATAGAAATGGGTGTGGCGGCTACAACCTTGCAACGTAATTTCTACCTTACTCGTACAGAAGCTGTGTGATCTACATTTTTAGGTATGAAGGCTTTTCAATTCCATAAGTTTGTTTTCATACAAAGATCCAATATTTTTACATTTTACCATACACCGCATACTCACGATTCACGAGGATTGATTTTTGATTGCTGAATTTTAAAAACAGTTGCATGGCTCGTGGTCACGGCGAAACTTGAGTCATATATGTATAAATTCCGCGACGTTATTGATATAAAATCAAATATTTGTAAAATTTTAATCTCTAACAAGAATTTCAGATCGGTACCCAGCTAGATAATAAACTGAAGCAGTTCGTTTCGCAGGAATCTTACTGATTGGATCTGATTTGTGTTATAGTCTGTACTGTTGGGAAGAGTTACTGCTTTTCTATGACATGTTTATTGTGCCACTATCTCGATGTAGTTATTTCGAATGAAGTTTTAATTAAGTCTTGTTAAAGATTGGTCTCGTTTATAGCACACCAAATCTTCCAGAGAATTTTATATCCCAGTCTTTAAACGCACTTTAATTAATTGAAGTCCCATACCTCGCGACCTTAGGCTTTTAAATTTACGTTGCCATAAAAATCATGATTCGAAATCAACTCGATCTTTCTACGACCAGATTCATCTTCCGACAATCAGAGGGCTATACGTTCTTGCTACGATCAAAGTAACATTTTCATTATCAGAGTGTTTTTCACTCTGTTTATAGAAAAATACTGATTATTCTAGAATCAAAGTGATATTTATATGATCTAAGTGATTTTTTAATTATGAAATTAATCTTAATACGATTACCGTGATTTTCATGAAGATTGATTCCTGAAATTAAGTTTACATATTTTAATTCTTAAAATTCACTAGTAAACGTATTGCGTAAGTCCCAGTTAGTGCTTCGGTAATTCGGTATTTAAGTGACACGTTAGAAAAGTAGAAAACTAATAAACAGTATATTACGTATACGCCTTGACTATGTTAAAGAAGATCGTATGACTGAGTTCACTTTACTGCGTTCTTCAAATCAATACACACACTAAACTTATTTTTGTAGTACAGATGTGGAAAACAAGCATGCTGTCTATCCGCTCTCTAAATAACATGTCCGCCTGAAAGAGGTTGTCAAAATTATATTTGTGTATTTCTTCCTCATATGAAGTTTTAAACAGAACAAAGGAGCGTTAGCTTATAGTCGAGATCCATTCAAAGCTAGTTATATATGTCTACATATCATTTTAATACACATTTTTGTGTTAATATTACTGTAAGTCTCTCTGTCCGTCATATGGTATATCGTAAGATAAAACTAAAATTTGTACCTAAAACGTTCTCGGAATAAAAATGCCGCCAAAAGCTATCTTTGGTATCTTTGCCGACTTATCAGTAAATTAATTACGGGAAAAAGCAATAAAAACTACTACAAATAGTTTTAGTATCATCAGCTGCTGTCGTCTTGCAAAAAATCTACTTAAGTTATCTGCCATCGCCATAAATTTTCGCAAAGGAGCCGCAAATTTTGACAGAGGTTTCATTAACCTTGCCGCCTTACTCTTGAAAAACACAAACAATAAAACAATAAATGAAACTAACACAACAAAGACAGAACTATAAATCAGCTCGCACTATCTACGTACCATGTAAAAGGAGTGGGTCGACCAACAGCGATTAGCTACTAAAACCATTAGCGAGCGAAATTATTTAAATGATAACTAATTTCATATGACGTTGGTTTCATTTTATTATATAATTGGATGTATATATACATCTCGATTGCTCTTTCGATTTTTGTTCTCTTTTTTCGTTCTTCCAGATTTTAAGGTCGTTCGATAGAAATCGCTAACAGCTAAGACCTTATGCTATAATAATTGTGTTGACTGTAACTCTATATTTATATTAGTGTAAGGAGTATTTATATTGTACTGTTTTGTATTTTTTGGGCTGTGGAATTAGCAAATAGACAATATATACCTACAATCTTAAAGTTAATAGAAAATAATATCTTTTAAAAATATTTATTTAAAGAATATGCACATAGCAGATATTAAGCATCGAATTGTCATTCTAAATTATTTCCTTAGTTTTCATAGGGTATAGGACAATTTTTCGAGTTATAATACAATACAAACAAAAAATCACGTGCATGTTACTTGATTCCATTTTTTGTCATAATTTTTATATTATTTTGTCGATTTCTTTATTTTTTCTGTTATATAATATTTATGACAGCAAATTAATAGATTTTTTTACTTTCTTAGATACTTTAAGAAAGATAAGAGTATTTCGTTTAGTCGCTTGTCGGTGTTTCGCTCGTAATGGTAACAGTCGGTACTAAGTTGACATCGGCCGTTAAAGGGAATTTATTGTTCATCATCCCGACGAAGTCTCATTCTCGTAAATTTTTACGTAATATGAGAGTTGATAAATGTAGAAAGATAATAATTTGACTTTATGAACATACGAATATTACATTCAGATTAGGAAAGTATCTATTTTAGAACTAATTTCTTTTTACTCTCTGTCATTCAATTTCGTTCATTTTTACTATTATCTAGTAAAATGGTAAATGGTATTATGTAGTAAAATGGTTTTTAAATACTTACATAAAATATGCGACTTGGCTAACTAAGTAAACTTATGATTTCTAACGAATATTATCGTGGAATCTATACATATTACTATATACCGAGTACTCCCGATTAACGGTTTTGTAGAGTGTCGTGATGTAGAACACTAAAAATAATGACGAATTAGACATAATATGTAGTACAGATCGATTAGTCTACCATTAGCATTTGTCAACAGTTTCCTCCGCCACCGGAGTTTCGCCGTGACGACGAATAAAAAAAAGCTTATTACTATATCATATGAAAATAAATAAAAAATACTTGATCAATCCTTACTAGAACTCATTGTTGAGGTTGAGGTCTTTTAATTATATTATAAGTTATCCATCGTTTCCATGTTTCAAGTAACGTTAATGATACAAATACTTTAGTTATATCGTTGACTTCAGCAAATACGTTCCTTGCGCCAGTGGATAAAGGCCATTGTTTGCGTCAAACGTCCAAGTTGGCAGACGTCTAAGATTCGTGGCGTTTAATCCCGTCTGTCAAAGTTGCGGATGCTGAGAATAGTTAGCAAGTATTCCCATTCATCAAACGAGTTAATGTTTATATCGGTCATTGGAATATTGCTTTGATTCGTGTTTTAATGAGTTTTGTCAGATTTCGTCGCTCATCGGAATGCTTATTCGTTATTGGCATCATTCCATTCTGTCTTATGACTGCATTTTAGCGCTGGCATGTTCTAACAAGACTGAAATAAAGCCCAAATACTTATATGAGGCGTACCAAATTTGTTTTTACGTCATTACTAGCGCCTGTCAACAGTTTCCTCCCGGTAATACAGTTTAGCCGTAACCACGAGCCATGTCACAGTCACAACTAAACTATATCCACAATCCATACAAACGGTTCCAAATTTCGGCAATCAAAAAAGCGTTCATCGTAAGTACTGGTAATATAAATATTAGTTTTAAATCGTATATTCTACCATTTTCGTACGTCATATGTTAGAGGATGTAAGTTTTTGCTTCTAAATAAAGAATGGATTTATTTCTTTTAAGTCTTTCCCGTACTTTAAAATGTTCGTCGTTTCGATAGTAATTTAAATCAATGCTTTGTTACACATACTGCATATAGATATCCAGTTCATCTTTAGAAGGGGTCAAATAAAACATGTTTAATTAATTCTTAATGAGGTCCCGAAATGAGTTCGTTATTGTACGTATACATGTAAGTATATTGCCCCTATTAACCCGTGGCGTTGGATGCATTCTTAAGAGTCATCTCCACATCTTATTTATAGTGTAACATTAATCATGAATAACACGGTCCGATTGTAATTAAAGTATATGGAGGCAATTAAAGAGCACTAGATAAAATTTTCATACAAAACATTGTTTCCTGTGTTTTGGACGATGCGCGTTGAACCGGTCTGGGGGTCTCCTGCTGTTTCAATTATATCACTGACAATACTTCAAATGCCTGACCAGTCGGTACCAAAACATGGCGAGGTCGGCCCTCACTGTTATTGGAATAAGCACTTTTAATACTTGATATAGGGTAATATCGTAAGCGTTTATTGCCGGGGAGATAACAGTTCAAACCAATAAAAAATATTCAAGTACATCTTTATTCCAAATTAAAGACCTAGAATTGGCTCAAGACTGACTGATTTCATTGATATTAATAATATGTAAGAAATGTATTTTTTGTCTCGACCACTACTTCGGTTTCCATTAGATACAACCGCATAACTCATTTCTAGTGGAAAATATATGGCTCACCTTTACACGAAACGACCATCGTAATCGCCGGAAGTGGTAACGTATGTGATTGCGATTGCGAATTTTTTTTTTATTGTGAAAGAGTAAGAAACGGGCATGCAGGCCACCTGATGTTAAGTGGTCACTACAACCCATAGACAACCACATCCAATCTCAAATAGAACAGAAGTTATATTTAAGGATGGACGCGGATGCGTTCATACTCTTGAGGACTAAGATGGTTGCCTCCAATAATGTGTATCCGGCAACCACACCTCCGCAACCGGAACACAATATATGAAGAACATGTTGCTTTACGGTGGGTTATGAGGGTGGCGGTGGTCCCGCCCCGAGCGAGCTCTAACGGCTCTACCACCTTTAACTTTAAAATAATTACATTCTTAAAACTAATTATAATAAAAGTAAACAGTCTAACGGATGTTCGTACCCAAGCCGCATTTACGCGTTGAATTGCGATCCAAATTCTCCGCGAGCAGCCCTTTAATTTATTGTAATTAAAATCAAATAAATTTAAATAACTGTTTTAATTATATAATCTCTTATGGCCTAGACATTTTAATTGGTAGTTGATAATTTTTATTTTTGCACTGGTCATACTGATAATTTTAGTAGATATTTTATTTTTTGACGTTGTGCACATTGAGTACAATTGGCGGGATTTAAGGAGTTTTGGAGGGTGGAGCATTTTTAGTCGGTCAGGATATGATGGCCTGAGCGGAGAATGCAAAATGTGTGGAATTTGTAATAATTTAATCAATATTTTACTCAAAGTTACGCGATTTATAGTATTTTTGAGATAACCTATATATAATGTATAAAGATTCGATTCTTAGATAAAGCGTAAATATACGTCAGATGTAACTAATGTTACTCGACTTTGGCGATGTTCAAATGGTGATTTATATTGTTAACTATGAGTGTTCATGCTCATTCCTATGTTTTCTTGTAATAATTAAATAGAAGGGTCAATTTTGACGAGTTGTATGTCCTTAGATTTGTCTTGTTGGCATTAATATTACCTAACCTATACCACTGAAAAGTACAGTTTTAAAAGTCATCTTTTTTACGAAGTATCAAAGTAAAGAAAGTCACCTGATATAGTTATTTGCATACATTCATGCATACATACATACATGCATACATGCATGCATACATACATACATGCATACATACACACGCAGGCAGGCACGAACACACAAACACACGTACGCATGCACGCCCGCACGCACGCACGCAATCACTTTCATTATTGAAACTATATAAATGGACTCTGTAAACATTAGTATACTTTAGACACGCGCAAACACACTGATCAAATAATCGGATGTCGATCGGCCTCACAAGATATATTAACTAATGTTTGTCTAACGTCCAGATTCTGGTATTCGTCTGGAACGCCCTGGATTTAGTCACTCTGCGTCCGTTTGTTTATTACATAAATATTTCCAACTAAACTATATACAACATGCATGTTACCGAATGTCTATGCAATGGTGTGTTTTATACAATGCCTAAAATGTTCAGTAAATATTTTACATATAATCACTTATATTTACAAAAATAATAGTTTAGGGAGTTGAAAATAAGAAATATACATTATAATTAACCTATATAATTAACCAAAACTACTGAATAAAATTGAAGGATTGAAAACGTTTATAGGCCCTATATTATGGAAATATTTCATTTATATTTCATTAAAATCTATCAAAAGTCCAATTATATTAATATAGTCAGAAGAAATAACGTATTTCGTTAAAAAATTGTAAAAGCGAGGTTAAAAAGGCGGAAATATGGAATAAGAAAAATGGGACTGACTTTAGAATCACTGTGAAGTAAAAAACCTGAGAGACCGTTGTCTACTTTCTTAATCCACTTTCTGATCTTTTGTTAGATATTTAGGTACTAGTAAGTAAACTAAAATAATGGTAATGAACTTTAGATACAGTTTAGTACTGTACTCTGGTAATGACTTTAAGATACTTGTAGCTGAGACTAAGGATAAGGACAGATAGTAACTTTTGGTAAATCTACTATTAAGTAGGTAATGCTTTTTAAGTATTAGTAGGTAATCTATTATGAGATAGTCTATAAAAACCAGATGTACAGGCACTCTATGCACAAAAGTTGTAGTATGTTATATCGGTAGTTACAC
>DWON01002350.1:0-20937 GCA_018251015.1 Phocides pigmalion okeechobee
TGGGCTGCAGTGACCACTTAACATCAGGTGGCCTGCATGCCCGTTTCTTACTCTATCACAATAAAAAAAAATAAAAAGAATATCGTCGCAGAATTTATACACTGTACTATGTTACGGATACACATGATATTTCAAACCATGGTTCGTGGTCATGGCGTAACTCTTTAAGTTTAGCCGTGACCATCAACCATTTAATTAGAAATGTCAGCAATTAAAGAGTTAATCGTGAGTAATCGTTATATAGTTAAAGGAAAAACCTTAACTATTGTTGGGCCAATCAAATTAAGCTTTTATACATGTGACGGGAAATTACATACAGAAGTTTATAGGAACTAAAATATACACTAGTGGGGTAGTCATATCCGCGCGGAGAATGAAGCGTGACCTAATAGACTCCTGACACATTGTCATGTCACCTGTTTATGTTATCTAGGCCAACCTTTTTGCATAATACTGTAGAATAAAAGCTCATAAAACCCACAACCCATAACACCTTTTATGCTGCCACTCACATCTGTACCTATTGTAATTTATACTGTCACTGCTATTGTGATAGAAATATACCTTTAGGAGGATATTATAATATTTAAAATCAATGCCCAATTAATTCTGAAGATGAACTATTTCTAAACAAGGTACAAATATAGGTATTTATTGTTATAATTATTAACAATGTTAAGTCATGTCATCATAACTCGATTAAAAATGAGGTGAAAAATTAACAGTAAACTTATAATTTACAAGTAAAAAAATCACTGAAGGATAGAATATTTGAGCATCCAGATCGCTGTATGCGCTTCTATTCAACTATTTGACGCATAAATGGAAGCAAAATTATTTTACGGTGCTAGCATATAAGCTTGGATTTATGTCATAACCACACGCTCGTTGGTAGACCTGACACACCTTCGAGAATACTAGAGATATAGTTCACCAGAATAGCCTTATGATGTCAATATTCACAACGTACGATGTTTTAAAGAAAATAAATCAAGAAAAATACATCGAATAAGGATTCCAAGTCAGACTCTGTGCTTTGAAAATGGAAATTAACAATGCTGAAGTATCCTTTTCATGAAAGTACAAAATCATAAGACAAAACATTACAAAAGGCCCTTATAATTTTGATTTTATCGTTGTTCTGTTAACTACTTCCATTCAGTTCAAGCAACTTTAGTCTAGACGATTTTGTACTTTGAAAGCACGTAGAGTAAGTATATATTTTTAATGAAACCTTCGCGTCTATTTAAATCCACTTTTTTGTTACTGAATATTTTGCCGTCATAGACCAAACCAATAAATTGAATTAGTTTTGTTTAGGTATCAATATTTGATATATTGATCATACAAAGGCCTTCGAAATATTGACAGCTATTCCTCCAACCTTTCGTTAGCCTTAGCGACCTCTAACTACCTCACTTGTCAGTTCTTAAATAGTTAGTACGTCGTAAAATTTTAATTGGACAGACCGTTTAACCGAAATCAATGTTTATATATATTATTCATATTTTTGTCTATTCATTTTCATTGGGTAAATATTCATAATATGAACAACATTTCTCGTTATCAATTGTATTATTGAATTTACCGATGAAAATAGTTTTGATGTCCAATCGATATTGTGTAGTTTTTGAAGCGACGATAGTAATGACAACGTATCGATACTCAGGCATCACTACCTCGAATAGTAAATTCCATTCACTGAGAAAAATCACAGAGCCACTCGCACCCTCCCTGCACCGCAACACTCAGCCAACTTCGCACAATTCAATTTTGCGTTCATCGTTGCAATTCATATTGATAGAGGAAAAAATTCTCTAATGAAAACCTGATTCCGGTTTTTACCGCCAACTTTTAAGATTAAAACCAGCGAATTCAATTCGAACTTTACAGAAAACTGATAAATTGATCTATAGTAAGCTTTTGGAATGAAAATTTTTATTCCTTTTTTAAAAGCTTATACAAGCAAGCTTAGTGGTAATAAAAAGGTGACTTAACCAAATTTGGCAATTATGGACTGATTTGAAAGGTTCGAACATAAATCAAGCTTATACGTGTCATCTCAATTTAGTCCTCAGGGTCAGTAACGCTTCTATTATTGATTTCAGTCCGGAGTATCCTCTTATTATTATATATTAGTAGCTGATGCTTGAAAAAAATCTCACGCACTTGTAACATACTGAAACAATTCTATAGTTTCGTTTGGAGGGATGCTGTTGACGACGATTCATAAGCGAACCTCCACAATTTAACTCCTGAGAAGTAGTTACCTATATACGTAAGATCTCAGTTTGACCTTCGGTTCTATTTAAGGTTAGCTGTGACAGACCAAGTGACTGATTTACATCTAATGGCCGCTTTTCTTTTTCAATCTTTTAAAATAAAGAAAAAGTCTGGCAAATTATATTGGATAATACTTATATTATTGATGTAATACTAATAATAATGATTTATAATAAACACATATAAGTATTTAAAATTAATATTTATTAGTCAGGTATACAAAGTGTTCCATGATGCCAAGAACTTCGCCACACTCCCGCACTGTATATCAATCGCAATTCTCTGGGCGAGATATGAACGAGCTCCCTTGTCACCAGTTGAATCGATAAACTTCAAACAGTAAAATATGTTTCGTACGTATAATTGTTACGATACAGACATACTAAGTACACTTATACAGACATGCGTAAATATACGTGCAAACAATAACCACCTAATCATGAAAATGGAATATACAATTCATGTAAAGACAGTGTCGGAATCTGTCAGGCGTGAACACCTACTGAATTCCAAGAATGAATTGTGAAATAAAAGCTCCAATGACTTCGATTTACTTTTGAAAAATGCGGCAGAGAAAGGCTTCAATGGATGGGCAGATTAAAGCATAAAGCATAAATAATATTCAATGCATCCCTCGTATATTTACCGTTCACGTGTAAGTTTTCTGGAATATGACTTTGAAAAGCTCTCGGCAAATCCTTTATGTAGTAAGCTGTTCACTACATTCTTTTGTACACAAATGTAGTGAAATTTTAAATACACCTAATGTAAAGATGCTTGTATAATGTAAGTATGCAACTGAATGTATGTTTTCATACTACAGAATATGATGGAGTTATTTTAATACTAAAAGAAGTAATTATTTAACTAGGTACATTTGTAAAACACATTCTCATAGATGGAGATGTCAATGTACAGTCGATACCGCCAAAACTAATGCAAAAATTTTAAAGATTTTTAAAATTCCACCCTCAAGGGGATAAAATAGAGCTAAACGACTTATTGGTATATATTATAATATCGACTTTTACGTAAGCAAGGCCGTAGGAAAATGTTAGTACAATATTCAAAAGTATATACAATTACATAATGACATAGGAAATTTTAAATTTTCAAACCTATTACTTAAACCAGGTTGATCCAAAAGAATTGGAGATATAATCTTTGATTGCATTTAAATATTTTTTATTTTTTTTTATAGTTGAAGAGTAAGAAACGGGCATGCAGGCCACCTGATGTTAAGTGGTCACTGCAGCCCATAGACATCCTCGTCCAATCTCAAATAGAACAGAAGTTCTATTTAAGGAAGGACGCGGATGCGTTCTTACACTTGAGGACTAAGATGGTAGCCTCCAATAATAATAATGATGATAAAATAGATCTTAAGCAAAGGCTTTTCATTAAAATTTTAACTTTAGCTCTTCAGTATTTATAATATAGGAGTTATACCAATAAACCGATAGGACTGCCATTAGGTAATAAATGTAACATTATTACTCTAATGGAATAGATTGACATAAAAGGTACCTGAACGTTTGTTAAACATTATTGGCGACACTGTTGCTAGAATTAAATTTAGAATTAATTAACTGTGGGCGTCGATAAGAAAGAACATCGCTCTGAAATGGAAAACAATAAGACTGTTTACGTCTTCGTATATAAATAGTTATCGGTTTTTCATGTGCAATAAGAGTAAGTAAGAAAACATCTGGACATTTTTATAACACGAAATTAATTAACGAGCCTGCGGTCACTCCCGCATAAAAACTTTTGATATTAGGATGAAATTTTGTATGAAGTCAGCTACAAATGCCTAAGGACATTAGAAATGAGACTCTATAGGAAGTCGGCCACACGTGGGTTAGGGCATTAGAAATAACGCCCTTTAAGAAATCGGCAACAGGTGCCTTAGTACATTAGGTATTATATGAAAGCGATCATAGATGCGTTAAGATCTTAAGGACAAAGTTCTGTGTGAAGTCAGTCACGGATGTGTTAGTACATTAGAAATTAGGTCCATCAAGAAGTTGGGCATATATAGGTTACGTCATATTCATTGTTAGGACATTTTCTTATACAAACTCGGCCACAGGTGCATTAAAACATTAGGATTTTTTATGTGACAAAAATAGCAAACGAGCATGTAAACTACCTGATGTTAAGTAGTCGCAGCCCATAGACGTCAACGTACAACCACAAACACGAGTGAAATCCTATCTCAGCTCGAACGTAGATGTGTTGCTATTCCTGAGGACCAAGATGGTCGCTTCATTTCAAAATGTAGCGCAAACCGTACCTCTCCAACCGAAACACAAGTAATGCTTTACAGCGGATTATGAGGCCGCGGTGGTACCTCCCCGGACGAACTATATGTTCTATCTATCAAATAATGCTATCAAATTTCGAATAAAGTTTTATATGTAGTCTGCCATAGTTCCATAAAAACATCAATAACGAAGTCCTATTTGTCGATGGAGGATTCAAATAGTCACCTCGCTTTTAATCGCCACACTTCTCTAACCTTAATATATGAAATACTTCACGGCGTATTATAAAGGCGGCGGTGGTACAGAGGCTCCCTTGGCGGCCAAGTCTAGTACTATATGGTTGATAATAGTTATTATTTTAGTTTGTTATAAGTTTAGAACTCGTTATTAGTTAATAAATATATAATAGTTGTACCTATCAAACCAGAAAGTCGTAACTACGTATTATCTGCATAGCGGCACATGTAACAAGGAACAGCTAGTTAAAATTATACTTGTACCGTGAAAATAACTATCGTGTTCAAAACGCGGATATATTCACCTATATTTATAAAAGAAAAGATATTCGTAGTTATTAGTACAAATACTGTATTTATATATATTTACTGTTATTGGTTCAAGTACTGGGTTATCGATCTTTAATGATAATCGTCACTTTATTAGCGTTTGTATAATTTTGTATATAAAACATACGTAATTGGCCTTTAGAAAACTGGTATTACTTTGAACCTTAGTATTTCAGCTCTTCTTCAAACTGTATTTTATGTTATGATAATCAATGTATTGCTTAGAATGTAATCGACCGGCAAGCAACTTAGCAAGACATGTTGGTAATAAACTGGTGGCAATTTTTTTAACCCGATTGTTATGGATAAGTGAAGGTAATTCAACCTTGTTGGAGGACCTATGGATGTTTAAGTTATCCAACAAAAGGATTAACCACTAATCAGTATCGCCGCGAATACGCCTTGGAACAGCAAAATGGAGTATGTTTGACGCTTTACTTAGTTGTGTAGGGACTCCAAGGCTCAGTAGTAGTTTATTCAAAAAATTGCATCCACTAGACATTGATATTGATAGAACTGTAATTCGACATTAGATGTACCACCATCACCCTCATAATCCGCTTTGACGCTACTCTTGTATTTCGGTTCGATCGTTTCCGCCGTCGGCAACAGTTACAGCTAACTGCAACTATCTTAATCATCATGAGCAGTATTTACCTACGAGCGCAAACTTCCATCCTGTTCGACGTTGGATGTGAATTACATTAGTATTTATACACGTCCATACGTTTGAACAATATACAACATAATTATTCGTAGTAGAGCTTTAAACACATATATTAATATAATGGAAATGGAAACACATACATTAATAAACTGTCAGTTTAATATTTAAAGCACGAACGTTAAGTTTCTTCAAATTAACATTAAATTTTGTACAAGCCTTCAAAATTCCCTCACAACATACTGTCAATATATTAATTTCCATTGATGTTTTCCAAAGTTTATAAGTGCAATTGCCTATATCTGATGATCAGTTTCAGAATAAAAAGAAACCACGCCAGCGAAGTTCCTTTCTATCATCATAAGCCCATTACTGGTCTACTGCTAGGCACGGACCTTCACTCTTAAATAAATTATTATTTCCTAGGTAATTTATAAGACTCTGTAATATAAATTAAAATTGCGCAATAAAGTTCCATCTATTGTATAATCTATGTTTAATAAAGATATGTTTTATTCCAGATTTTCGTACTATCACTGTCAGTTGATATAAATGAGATAAACATGTATTTTGTAGATAAGTCTTAACTAACAAACAAACAAAACTGACTGGTTAACTACGAGAAATTCAGGCACCATTGGTTTACAACATGTGAGAGGTTGGATTGGAGATCCATAGAGTACAATAATACCGAGATCAGAAGAAAATGCCTTGACAGGTTAATCGTCCGAGCAAGCGGCGCAACGTCAAGTCGTCTTCAATCGCAGGAGACCCGTAGGTACGGAAGATTGTTTCATGTTCATTGTTCGTCCCACGTTACACGAGATAAAGGACTACTGTGCCTAGAAATACCTGTGTCCGAAATGTATTTCTATTCGCTTGAACGCTATTATCCTTGCGTGGTTGGGATAAATTCTGTTACCACGTAAAGCCCCGCATCAAATATAAAGGATATTAAAAAGCAATGACTATAATAGAAAAGAATAATGACGTATGAAATTGACAGACGCAAACGACTTGTCACGTGGTCTACCCCAACGAATGTCCGATTGGTGGAGAGTACGATTGAGTACGATTTTCTATTACACTAATAAAAACGAGCCTGTCGTACGACACTCTTCATAGAAATTCAATCAAGTGGCACTTGGAGAACTACAGACCGGCTTTTCATCACCGCCATTGTAATCTGAAATGAAACAACTTTAGTGTTACATTTCACTTACAAGCGAAGTCAATTTCTAACTCAGGAGTAGCAACAGTTTAGTTATATTTGAGTTTACAGATAGTTAGTTAGTAGCGAACATTTAACATCAAGTGGCATTATCGGAGTCAAATGTATGTATTTTGTTTTAAATAACATCGAAATCTTATTCTTGTCCTATTCAGATTTGATGACAGATGCACTAATGAGGTTTAATTATTATTATAATATTATTTCATAATTATTATGCTCCAATTTTTTTCCTGACGATTCATGACATTTTGTGTTTTTATTTTTCACTCAAAAAACCTTATATTTTTGTAATAACGTCAGTCTATTCACCTTTTTGCCTGTCTGTCTACATATTACTATCATTTTACTCTGAAACTGTTAGTTTAACATGTACGAAATTTGCATGGCAGCTCTTGTCGATAAAGCACTAACAATAACAGTCAGTAATAGTCAGGAGAAAATCCAGTGCATGCAGGCATATATAATAAGAATTCAAATATATTATCAAAGTTTCTAAATAATTTATTTAAATATAAGATACGTGATTTTACGTTGTCTTTGCAGATTTTAAAATGAGTCCAAATTTTCTTTTTCCTCTCTAACTGAACTTTGAGAACAAACCTTTAAAAAATTGTTTCAACGGAAATTTATTTAAAGAACTATGTTATGTCTTTATAAAATCCTTAACCTTTCGTGGTCGTGACTGTGAAACCCTTATCCGTTGGTGGTCCAAAACACACTTGGCCGCTTTTTTCTGCTCCCGTTATACCTTTACAAGATTCTGCTAATTAAGGACAATTAGCTCGTTTTCTGTTTAACACTCCTAATTAGGACTGCGGCACGGTCTTCAGTTTTGAATCCAGATAAGATGTTACTGTTTTCTTCATTTTTAGTTCTTCACGTGCCAAATTAATATCTCTCCACGTTACTTGAGTATGGATATAAATCAAAAGATTTCTTTTGCTTAATAAAGTAATACACACAAGAATGAGACACTTCAAGATTTCTTCTTTATTTTTATGATCCTAAATTTACAATATTCGTTTTATTTTACAGAAAAAAAAAAAACAAAATCTGGTATTAATTTAACATTTAACGGCTACACTTATATTTTGTTTTCATATCATGGACGCAAATGAGACATAAATGGTTCGGTTAAATAGTTATAAAATATGTATTCGGATACTAACCAAACATCCAGAGATAAAATCTGATATTCTTTGTTCAATTAAATAAATTAGCATTAAATTCATCGGAGATCATTGATTTAAGTTAAATAGATGGATAAGATCTTTTATATACATGTTAAATAATACATATACTTATTAAGGTATATGTATATAGTAAATAACTAATAAATAATTTCCTAACATCCTTCTTCCTGAAAATACACGGTTATCTTTATCGCAATAAGTGACATGTATCACAAACGTTAAAACGTCACGTACATGTTGATTGTGCTCTCAAAACAATGAATAACAAATGAAGTCTCACCGTAATAAAAATCTTTATATAAACCTGACTGGATACAGGAGCTTATAAAACGGAGCCTGAGGCTGAACATACCTCGGTAATGAATAGAAAGCGAAGTCTTGTAAATTAACCTCAACTCAGCGTGCACTGAACGGATTTCTTCTGTCTTTATTCCTTGAATACAATTGCTCTTAGCTGCTTTGTTCTTTTGTAAACGAATAAATGAAATAAAATTTCCCCGTCTTTCTACATTACTGTATAAATATGCATGATCTGTCTGTAAATGCTTTTTTGATTACATTCGTTTTATGACTCCGTTGTCGATGCCTGTCTGTCCGTCCTTATGTCCACCAGTAAAACTGAAGCGTTATCCTTCTTCCTCTTTTTACTATATAACGGGTACTCACGATTAATGTTTTTTTATTGCCGATATTTCGAAAAGGTCGCATGATTCGTGGTCACAGCTAAACTTTAACCGGACCGCCGAGTTTCACTCGGAGTTTAGCCGTGATCACTAGCCCTAAAACTGGTTTAAAATACCAACAATTAATAGGTGCTAATCGTAAGTACCCATAAAATGTATAAATTCAGCGATGATATTACTTTAAAATCAAAAGTGGACGAAGGTATATTGAACCTGCTTTACTGTGATTTTTTTAAACAATTCTATACAGAATTTTATAAATATTCTACGAAAATATTTTTATTTTTTGTTCTACTTATGATCATTATCACAATTATCGACCTATCTATAGATACATAAATAATCTTTTTCGTTATTTTAACATCTCTCAGATCTATTATCTTCATGCGCAATAAAGTAATTGTTCATTATATTATGACGACAATATGAATAAATTACAGTTGATTGTATTTTCTGGACACTTAGTTTACACTGTTATGGGCATCAGTATAAATGACCGTTAATTAAATTGTTAATTACTTTTATACCTAGTATAATATTGGTACATAAAAACATTTGCTATTTATTTTAAAAGAAGACGTCATTACGTTACAAATTGTAAAATTTATTTCCAATGATAACCAATTTCAATTATCTCGAATTATCTCGATCCTACGTAAACCGCAACAACCTTTCAATAAATGGTAAATATTAATAACCTCCTGTGTATTTCTCTGTTTGATTAACCTTAACGTGGAAACTACTGATTTAATCTACATTAACTTTTTTAATAAAGTTCCTGTACTTTTGGGTTCGACATATATCTACTAAGTATGTCATTATTATCTTGAAGAAAATGCCTAAAAAACATTATATTTATAATAATCGCTATTTTGAGAAATATATATTGAATTATGTATTGCGCAGATGCATAAGCTTGTTTCGCGAGAAAAGCCACAAATTAGTTGGTAGCGACTTGTTTGGCTAGTATACCGTTGATAAAGTTTAGCTAATTTGATTTCGATCGGATGGATGGGTGGTGTGGAGGAAGCAATCGGTCCCGATCGCTATCGATAGATAGCAGTCGTTAAAGATTTTCGGCGGCTATTTAGACGGCTTGAAATTAAAATATCCAAAAGACAGGATATATTTCTCAGGGCGTCAATA
Source organism: Phocides pigmalion okeechobee (assembly GCA_018251015.1). Classification (NCBI taxonomy): domain Eukaryota; kingdom Metazoa; phylum Arthropoda; class Insecta; order Lepidoptera; family Hesperiidae; genus Phocides; species Phocides pigmalion. The sequence continues at coordinate 10,037 of DWON01002350.1, forward strand.
GCCATTAATCCGTATAACACCACGGCTTAGTACGCTTCACCGAAATTGGAAGGAAGATCCCAAATTCGAGGGAAAGTTCTATGCTGTAAATGTTTGGACTATTCTAGTTGCTTACCCATTCGCGACAAGTTTTTTCATGTGGTAATAAATTTAATAAGTTTTAAACTTGACATTTTCTTTTGGAGTCCGTGAAGCTTAGTATATGAAGGGATATTATAACTTAACCACAAAGATATCAAATTTTATATATCTAAGTAATACCACTTTAGCTACGTAATATTTGAGAATTAAAAGTTACATGATAGTAAAGTAGAAGACATTTGATAAATTTAACGTTTGAAAGAGTAATTTGAATAAATATTGTTGCTAGTTACCTAGTAATGTTTTCGTGTCTTGACTGTTTGCCACCTTTAATTGTTCATACTATTAAGAAAGGATACTCGTATTGTTTGATGGGATGGACAAGTTACCAGCCGCCTCGCTAAAATGTCTTTCTATTCGATTGACCGCTATAATCCGAACATTTTCGGAGTGCATCCTTTTACCGTATAAAATCGAAGTGTCAATGTACGTTCCTAAAAAGGAAGTGGTATAGCACAACAGAATGGTGATGTATGACAAAGATATAAGCCAGTACATCACGGGATCTAAAGCAATCGGTGGCAAATAATCAAAACAAGCCTACAATATAATTACCGCCATTCATGTGTTATTAAGTGACACTTTTGACGATGTGAGCATTAGTGTTTGTGAAAATGGAAACGTTTTAATTAGTTGTGTTAGAGCGAACCTACATAATACGTATTGTGGGTATAGAATGTTGGACAGGTGCATGATATATAGGCTATTGGATTCATGAAAACAAATAGATTTTTTTAGAATAAGTGGGAATATAGGCATGGAGAAGGTACGATGGTCTACAAGCATGCAGACTTGTATATAAGAGTTCAGGAAATTATAAGAAACTACTATTAAATGACTTAGATCGCGTAACATAAACTTAGATACCTACTATTACATATATAGTAAAAGCTTATTATTGGTAATATCTTTTAGCTATTCAATCATTTGTTAGTCTTTTACCTTTAATTCTTTTTAAACATTGCTCTGTTTTATAATTATATAGCGTGATAAAAAATAACCTACAAAGAGACAAATTTGAGGCAGTTCAAAGTCAACTTTAAAGAAATACAAACAAAGGAACACTGTTTCACGTTACAACATAGAGAGTTACGTTAACAATATAGAGATAACACATATAGAAGTATAGGCGATACTGCATGGATTGAACCAAATATATAGTTAGCGACTTGTTCCATTAAACAATTACGGCAATCTAGTATTACAATCATAATAGCAATTATATTGCCAAAGGACAATAGAAAGTGCTAGGACAGTCTATTGAAACAGACAGCGGTCCGTGTACCGCGACGCATCCGAATATAATGCGTTTGCGTAACGAGCTAGAACTACCCTCCCTTTTTATAAGTTCAGGTAAAACGAAATGGGCAGGTGGGGCGATCAGGTGATGTCGTCCGATTCGATGACAACATTTTTTTCCAATCTACCCTATTTTTAGGGTAACTACCCTATTTTTATTGAGAGCGACAACAAATAGTAGGGATTTAATGAAGTAGAAATAAAATGTAATACCCCAATATTATGTGCACGAATAATCACATTACAGTGAAGGCCATTAAAGCACCAATTATTCCGCGATTGCATTTACGTGTACGATGTATTCATAGTATTTTGATATATTTTAATAGAGGCGTTAATTAATGTGAAAGTGAAATGTATGGGTATTGAGTTATGTCCACAAAGGGGGCGTTGGGGCGAAGTGTGGTCTGCACTCGACATCCTGAATAAATATAATTATTAAACCACTTTTCGAGTTCCGAATGAAAGCTTATTACTTTGCATACAAATACGTAGCCATAATTTCCTGTTTTCTGTTTACATGCCCTTTAAAACGGCAGTGATTATTTAACAATTGGGTTAGTTTCAATGTATTCTGAAACGACTTCAAATAAAACAGTTTGCATTTCTTGTATATACTTGTATAATATGTGTATGTGATCGGGCTAACTAACTTCTTAGCTTATGAACAGAATTTCATGATTAGTTTTGTACTGAGTTCAGTTTAACTCAAATTGGTTTGATCTTGATGTCATTGGTTTAACTTGGAATCTCAACTATACACCAAAACCAATCTCAGATTCACGTAAGAAATGATAGTGAGTATATTAAAATAAACATACGTATATCATTCGAAAACCAATAGGTACCTAGATAGACAAAATATGATGATAGCGGATTTTTGCAGTGTAGTTTTAATCAGGCTTTTTGTGGGAGCTCTCCTCTCTCTTATCTCTAATGGGGGCACGCTGTGATCCCATAAGAGATTTTTAAAATTTTGTAAATTTTCTGAAGTGAAGAAACGAAAGAATTTGTCTGAAATCATTTTAGGGACGTCAAAATAATTAAAATCAAGTTCAATGGTCCACTATATATATCTTTGACACTTGGAAGTATGTGGATTCAGGGTGACCAAAATAGTAGAAATCGTAAGCGCGAGCGGATTTATGATGAAAATTTGGTTAAAACGTGAAGACAGCTTTAAAATTTATGTACTTACCTTAGGCTAAGTATATTGACAATTAAATGTACTTATTTATATTGTCACTCACCTAAATATAAGTACACGATTTATTTCTGAAGATACTATGTTTTAATCAATAAAAAAATAATTTGCTTCATTTTTTTCCTCAAAACACAGTGGCAAGGGGTAGGCTGAGGGTACAAAAAAATATGGACTTCCTAATTTCGAAAATTCGAAAATTAGCGTGCCCTCAAAAAATAAGTGACAAAAAGGCTTGATATTAAAAAATACTTAATAAAAAGGTAACCACTTACATATGCGTAAAAATAAACATAAGTATTGGATACATAGCCTTATTTAATTACGAATGATAAGATCATAATGAAACCTGTTACCTGAGAATTGTTTGTTTGAAATCTATTAGTTACCCTGAACATGTGACAGACAGAGGCCTAAGCCCTTATCATTCTGAAAGGAGACAGCTTAGCTAAGACATTAATAGGTTGATCATGATGATACATGTAGACCAGGCAAGCCTAGTTGTGAAAGGCCTGGCGCCTTTAGTACGGGCTGTCCGGGATTTGACTCCCATTTCAAGTGCAAACACGCACCTATTGTTTTTTGAGTTATGTGCATAGTTTTTAAATGGGAGAACTATATTTCGACTGGGGAGGTACGACCGCCGCCCTCATAATCCGTCGTAAAGCATTACTCATAGTTAATACAGTATATGGTGGGGCATTACTTGTGGTTCGGTTGGAGAGGTGCGGTTGCCGGCTACACTTTGAAGCGAGGCGACCATCTTAGTCGTCAGGAGTAACATATTATCTGCGCTCGTACTCAGAAGGATTTCGATAGTGTTTGTGGTTGTATGTGGACGTCTATGGGCTGCGACTACTTAACATCAAGTGGTTTGGATGCTCGTTTGCTGCTCTCTCACATAAAAAAGAAGAAATTCATTATCACTTGCTTTAACAGCTATTCTTCCATGGAAATATTTACATTGTAACTGACATTTGTCTGTACATTTATTTCCATATTTACAATGATAAAAATCTTAAAACTAATTACAATTAAAATCTAACCTAAACAATTTAAAGGGAGTCCGTGCCCATGCGGCATGGATCCAAGAACACTAGCTGCATTCCCGCGCTGGATAGCAATCGCGATTCACTGCGCGAGATATGAACCAGCCCTCTTGTCACCGGCAGCGTCGATCAAACGTGGTACTATTTGCTTGAAAAATTTTTTGGCACGCGGACCCCACGGGCCAAAGGTTTCAAAGCCAAGCGAAACATTCAAGTATATAAGTCTGTGTATGGAAGGTATATTGAAAAAAACTATCGACGCAATAGAATTCAAAAAAATACTTGTGAGAATTTTTATTCGTCGTCTTGTTCGTTTGCGTGTGATAATCTTAAATATACGAGTATAATTCACTTCGGTGGGATTGTCACTAATGTGTTGCGGTAAGCTTCACTAAACATTTCGTTTTATTTCAACCGGGTTATAAATAATAACTTAAGTGATAAGTGTTTTTCACACATGTTAGCAATCCTAAGAAACTTTATACCTCGATTACAAACGACAATAAATCGAATATCATACATAAATACAGGGACATTACTGTAATTTAATAAGTAATTCCATTCTGTCATCGTCTTTTTTTTTCTGTGAAAGAATAGACAATAAACAAGAACACTTAAAAATAAACAAGAGAACTTTTTGCTATTAGGAAATAGAGAAAAACTCAAAAAATGATGAGCATAAAATCGCTGGCAGCACATCTTATATAAAAAAACTTTGCGATTCGGAATTGCACTAACATATTGTGGATCATAGGGATTGTACCCGGACTCTAAAGGTGGTAGAGCCGTTAGAGCTCTCCCGGGGCTGCACTACCGCCACCCACATAACCCGCCGTAAAGCAATATGTTCTCCATGTATTGTGTTTCGGTTAGGGAGGTGTGGTTGCCGGATACACATTATTGGAGGCGAACATCTTAGTCCTCAAGAGTAGGAACGCATCAGCGTCCATTCTTAAATAGAATTTCTGTTCTATTTGAGATTTGACGTGGTTGTCCATGGGCTGCAGTGACCACTTACCACCAGGTGGCCTGCATGCCCGTTTCTTACTCTTTCATAATAAAAAAAAACATATATAGATGATCCTTACAGGTAGATTAATGGAATTTCCTTTGGGTCGAAGGTTATAACCAGATCCATGAAAATATGTAACATGACTATGCTATGGTGCTGAGATATCAAATCGAAACTCATATAGAAAACATTGTTCAAAATGTTTAATTGCGTTTCGATGTTTTATTGCACTGTTTCTATTTCTATGCAAAGTGGCAAACAGCGCGATTTCCCATTTCACCGTGACAACGCGCATTACGGATGCATGGCGGCAAATTGATACAGATTGGTGTGACGACGTAATGACGCAGGACATTTGGGTACGCAATATGCATTCTGTGACAATTCCGCTGCACCATATATCGCTTACAGCTGAGTGGCGATTGCGTATCGAAGTGGATAAGTCAAGTTTGGTAAACTGTAGCGTGGTATTTTATTGGTATATGTTAAATTCAGTAAACGTTAAGCAGTCGATCCTAATTACAATTGTTACGTAACAGATATTTTTTCATATTTTATGTTAGAAGAATAGCAAATAATCATGAAAGCCAGCTGACGTTAAATAAAACAATAAGACATCCTATCTGACGACGTACGTAGACGTGTTACTACTCCTGCGGATTAAGATGGTCGCCTCCCTTGCACGTTTAGCTGACAACCACACCTCTTCAAACGAAACATAAAAATTGTGTCACGGCAGATTATAATATTTATTATGGATAGTACCTCCGCGATTAAACAATAGTTCTGCCAGATAAACTGCACGTACGTTCGCACTTCAGTTTCAGAAAAAAACATTCTAATAGCAACTGAAGTTTAGATTTATCAAAGAATGTTAAAAATGAACTTGACGTTTCCTTCATTTAATATCGCTTGGATCACAATAGAATCTCGAAAATAAATCGCTTTATATTTCTATACAGAACGTGACGTGAATTTCGTTTGATAATTGTTCGAATCTCCACACTTTTTGTTTTCATTAGAACCCTAAAACCTTAAAAGCCCTGGGGCCATTGGGGCATTAGCTGTAAGCGCTTTCATTCTTTTTTCAAATCGTTTAATTTTCATTGGCCGTTCAAAGCTGCCAATATATTACGCTAGCTAAGCGTTCGGATCACGATCGAATCCGATACTTTAGCGAACCCAGCAATAAGAAACTGAGTTTAATTTCCTTCGTGACGTTCACTGCCGTTGTTCGCTTATTAATTGATTACATTAGAAATTCCATTGCGACGTGTTGTTATTTGTTATAAGAAACACTTGTTCTATCTTCCAATGGTGATAGAGCTCTTCGTTGGACATCGGTGGCACCAACGCCATCTACTTTTTCCCTATTAAAGTCTTAAGATCCTATTTTCGAGTTAGAGTGTGTAGAAGTATTGTCCCTTGAATTGAATTGACCTTTGAGGTCACGGTTCTAATATACTTGTCGGAATATCAGTTATAATTTGATCATATTGATAGTTATCATAGTTTCGAATTGATCGTCGGTATGGTGATGCCAATTTGATCCTTGCTATAGTAGTTCTTATTTGATCGTTGCGATGGTAATTGTAATTTGGTAATTGCAATGGTATTTTTTATTTGGCATAGCGTTCGTTGTTCCAATTTGTCGTCAAGAGGGCAATGCATCTGTTATCGATATTAAATATTACTCTAGTGATACTAAATAATAGTAAACTATTTAACGGCAGAGTCATTGTTTTCATAATATATAAACTTACTACTACCTACTTTCTTTTATTAACTTTTACGTAACATGATTACTAAATATATTTTTTTATGTTTTACAAGTAGCAAAAGAGATGTCTGCAATCTGACGTTCAATATGTCTATGGACATCTACGTCCAACCCCAAACTTGACTAAAGTCCCGCCTGATATGTGCATCGGTTGTTAGTTGCTACCCCTAAGATGGTCCCCTCGCATATGGGAGTAGACATCGACCACACCTCACCAATCGAAACACAAGAACAGCTTTACGTAAGCGATGGTATCTCCCCATCTTAGTCCTTATAGTAGCAATGTATCTATGCACGACATTAGAGAGGTTAGTCTTGTTTCAGTTTGGACGTAGATTTCCGTGGCTAAGAGACCATTTAACATCACATGATTTTCGCTCGTTTGCTTCTTTTCCAACATAAAAAATACCTTCGTACAATATTGGTATATGTATTTCTGCAGCCGAAGCTTTTATTTTCCCCTTAAGTCTTAAGAAGGTGACTTCGCTTATCATGCGAAACAGTAGCAAAGTAGCTTAAATAAACATAAGAACCGCATAAATTTCCGTACGTTTTGCATGGAATCAGGGAATTCATCCTGTCTATATGAATAATTTAAATCTCACATTCCGACTATCGTTGTCTGATCTCCTATATTTTTCTATTCATTTCTTTATTATTTCTTTGTCAAGTAACAAATCGGCTTTAACTAAATGATGCTTACAAGTATACGATTCTACTGATGTTTGATGATCACTGCCGTCCATGGATTTGCTACTGATTCTAAATTGGCTATTTATTCTATTTGTGGTTGACAATAAATAATTTGCTGGCCATAAGTAACTGAGTTGGAGAGACGTACCTCCATTTTGCCACAACACAGCAGCCTTATACTGCAGTTTTGGGGTGGAAATAGAGGGCTAATCACGAAAGATGTCACCGTCAAGAAATACATGCAAATATGTCTTCAGAATTCTATATCTAAAAGCCAATAATCACATACTTTAATTACGTTGCACATCTATCCAGATGTTTTTATTTTACAATTTTGTACTAGTTTTTGATAACTGCACCGCGAAATAGATCCAACCTTTCGATAAAGATATTATCTTACCACCTAGTGCTTATAATAATCCAATACCTACTTATCACTGTCCCAACGCCTATCATCAGGCGTAAAACTCATTGTCTCCTAAACAATGTATAGATTACGTGTGTATAATAATTTATGAAGCGATCAAACTCGGTACTTAAAGATTATGAGGTGAGAAGCGCAGTAATAAATGAAGCCGTTCCATTTAAGAATTGCGTTTGAACACATTGAGTCCCTTTTCAGTCTCCTGAGAATATGAAAAAATGTAGAATACACATTGTACAAAAAGTGTGTTCTTATTTTACAACCACATCTAAAGAGAAAGAGTTTAAATGCTTATGATTATGCTGATTTTATTACAATTATAATAGTGTTGAATTTGCACAGCGGTAGCCTCGTTTTGAAGAAGGCACGTTAAGCGGTTTGTTTCAGTTATTGTGAAATATGGAAATAATTGTTATGAACATCAGTTGCTTATATGTATCCACCAATCCAGACTAAAGCACTATGGTGGAGTATGCTCCTAACGTCTTCCCAGGATATAACGAGATACCTACGGTAGTTAAATTTCGTGATTTATTTATCATATCGTAACACAGCCATTTGTCAGTCATGTGTCAAATGCATGGGCACAATCTACATAAATTTTCCTTATTCCGAGGCAACATGGTACAATTTATTGTATTGACTTAACGGGGAAACCGACTTAATCACAATGTACACACAGTGTTTTCGCAATATTGTTCGTATAACTTTTCAGAGGTTATTGCTACACCCACTGCAACTATAAACGCTCTGGTTCGTTAGTGCACGTGATCGTGATAATGGAAACTTACGTTTTTGTTCGTGAACTTATTAGAACAGGCTTCGCCGCCTCAGCCCGTGTATTGACTGGCAACGGATAGATTTTTATGCGATATGGCTGTACGTCGCAATAAAAACAGTCGTTGCAATATAGAGTTAGCGCTTGCGGCAATTTCTTTTATGTTTCTGTTTTTATTTGCCGTCTAAGACGTATCTGACGCGCTGAAACTTGAACTTAAGTCAGTTTAAAATATTAAGAACATTGTTCCCAACGACCTGCGTGACGCAGCGATAACCATACTGGTCTGACACGTAGAAGTACTGGATTCGATTCCCGACTAGGCAGACATCCGTTTGAGTTTAAATTTCTGTTCTAGATCTCAGTGTTTGTGCACGGAATCTTAGTGTGAGGCTGTGAGTGTAGAAAGCGTTATTATTATTATCGTAACGTGTTAAAGCCTGCAAATGGCTTGTCATGTAAAGTTCTCGGAAACACCACTGATACACCTATTTCTGCTTTATAGCAGCAGTGTAGATCATAGAATTTGCATAAGAATCTTGCCCTATGGGCTTGTTTGACAGCACTAGGTCCTCAGCATCATGTGGGTTACATGGTCGTTTACTACATCTACTAAAGATTTTAATTTAGTTTAATATTGTACTAAAACCACTCATACATGTTTTCCTATTCGCATTTTTATGTCGTAACATTCAGTTTACCATTAATGTAATTCAATATATAAATTACGCTATCTACACTCATAGGGAAAGGGAATCAGGGATTGCAGCGTCTTGGGTGCAATGGGCATTTACAAATACGCCAAAAAAACCCAGACCGTGAACAGAAGTTGAATTGATAATTTAGATATCTAACTCACCAGACATCGAACCCGAAACCTGTGCGTATCAGAGTATAGTTAGTTAGCGTTGTGTAAGATACACCGATGTAACACTATGAGTTACTAAGTTAATAAAGTTGTAGACAAATAATAGTAATTGTAAATAGGTTCAACTAATAATACAACAGTCGATCATTAATCAAACTTTAACCTTTTACTTTCCTTTAAGGTCATGGGAAGCGAGTACTCTGCATTGTTTTGACAATTATATGGATGATGCACATGTATGTTCAATTAATTACACATACGGCTTAATTGGTTTGCTGCATGAATAATAACATTCAGCAAAGGTTCCGGCTACAACCAAGGTGGGAGAACTATAGTTCGGCCGGGGAAGTACCATCGCCGCCTTTATAATCCGCCATACATTACTTGTGTTGTGGTTGGAGACGCGGTTGTCGGCTACACTTTGAAGCGAAACGACCATTTTAGTGCTCAGGAGTGGCAAGGTTGGAGCTCAGATTGGATTTCAGTCTGTTCTGAGTCGTTTCTGAGATTAGCGCACACAAACGTACAGACAAATGATAAAGAGACAAAAAATCTAAAAACTATTATCTTGGGATCTATGACGGTAATCAAAGCCCCTAACACTTTTTTTTTATTTATCTATCTACAGACAGCGATAAATTACAATTTTATTATTTGTATAGTAATAAGTAAATAAAACTTGGAACTACTAATATACAAAACTAATCGAGTAAACATTGTGAAGAAAGCCAGTATTTAATTCTGCACAGAGATACATTTAAGTTACATCTTACGTGTCGGCAAAAGGGAAATAAACAGTACACGTATATGCTACCAACACCGAACCGTTCTAGACAAAGCTTTGCCCGAGTTCAATGAAAATAAAGACAAAAGCTTGTTGCAAGTGGAGCTGGGTGGTCTTTGTCTAGCTACAGCGCAGTACTTACTTGATATGTTCGTTCGTGACATACTCGTACACGTTTTTGCAACTAACCAGTAGTTAAGACCACCCACATACGACTATCTAATACTATTTGTGGGAATGGGAAGAGTTGCGATTCGATTTGAAAGGACTACCTACGTGGCTTTTCTCGAGCGGTACCTCCACCTTTTTTTTTACTATGAAAGAGTAAGAAACGGGCTTGCAGGCCACCTGATGTTAAGTGCTGCAGCCCATGGACAACCACGTCCAATCTCAAGTAGAACATAAATTCTATTTAAGGATGGACGCGGATGCATTCCTACTCTTGAGGACTATCATGGTCGCCTCCAATAATGTGTATCCGGCAACCACACCTCCGCCACCGGCGAACAAAAGCGCTGTGTTTACGTCAGCTCTACAAGATTGGGGGTAGACATTACGTCTGTGTATTCGTAGTTGATTCAAAGATGCTAAAAATACAATATTTGAGTGAATTGTTGGCGACAGTCTAGAGAAATAAGTTCTATTAAATCTAATAAATGAGCGCTGCAGTCAAAGTGTTAAGCACTGATGTCTTCATAGAATCTATATCTATACTAATATATAAAGCTGAAGAGTTTGTTTGTTTGTCTCAGGAACTACTGGTTCGAATTTAAAAATTCTTTTTGTATTGAATAAACCATTTATCGAGGAAGGCTTTAGGCTATATAACATCACGCTGCAACTATTAGGAGCGAAGAAATAATGGAAAATGT
>DWON01002351.1:0-20937 GCA_018251015.1 Phocides pigmalion okeechobee
GTTGCAAAGTAATTTTAATAACAACTTAATAGCATGGATTTCCGCAAAGTAACGCCTGATACTATTAACTACCTTATCAACTTTATTTTGTAAGACACCTGAAATAGATCATAATTGCTTTGCTACGTCTAAAACTTGAAATGCAAAGCATAATTATCAAGCTTAAAGACTCCTAAGACACAAATAGATTATGTAACGGATTTGAGACATAAGTGATATTTTATTACATAATCATCATCAACATAATCAGAATCGTGTGTTACTAGTATTTCCGTCAATAAAAAACGATTAACTCTTACGTAACATGTAACTACCAATATTTTTAAACACTTTACGATCCATAAGTAAATGTAAAAATAATAAAATAATACTAACATAGTTTTTATTTTTTACATACACGTTGAAGAAAAATGTTATAAACCTAAGTTATCTTGAGCGTCAAACTTAAAATATTTTTATAGAAAAGTTATAAAGTAATATGTGAAAATGGAACAAATTGGTCGTAAATTACAGGCGCACGTATCGCTCGCCACACAAATCCGCTTATTTCGTAGCCACGTTGCACTCGTGTGCCACCCGCGCCATATGGCCGGACCTACCCAACTCAAATCGCTATTATATTGCTTTTAATTGATAACAATTTAAATATATTTGATGATTCACACTTACAAACCTCATTATTATTCATCGGGTCATTATCTCCGTGTTCGCGTTTTACCGAAACGATGCTATCTTAAGCACAAATGTGTTTTACCTTTGTGTTATTGTCGTCACGCTATTAAAATAATTTTATTTTGCGTATTAAGTGGTTTTAATACGCCAGAAAAATTAATAAATTAAAAATAGTATTAATTTTATAAAGTTGATTAGTTAAGACACTAAATAACGATTTTCATTCTGAATAAAGAGTTATTAATTGTATTGCAAAGTAACTACAGTTACAGCGCAATGTTGTAAAATTCTATGAATGCTGCATTGTTAACAAGGAAAATCGATTTTCATTCCCTATGTATCTTCGGTAAAAATGCGTTGGTGACCTCGGTACCGCAACACCGATAGAGCGCAAGGTTTACGACTATATTGATTAGATTTTCCCCTGAAATTACCCAAACATTGTAAAAAAGACAGTAACAGAAAAAATTACATTAACTTAAAGCCATTAATGATGAGGCCCATAATAAAAGAAGAGATAACGTTTAAGTATAATTTATTAATGTAATTGTTAAAAGTTGTTTATTTAAATGTGACTAACACACTAGAATATAATTATTGTATATATTTTAAAAACAGTCATTCCATTTTTCAAATTCTATATTCTCCGGAATCTCGGTATGGTCAAGGGCATGCATGGTCTAAGATGACCTAGAACAGCTTAGAATGCCGCACGTGTGCTTAGATGTTAAATCAATCTTGTTTATTTATTTTATTATATTCTAGGTATTCACGATTAACGTTTTTTAATTGCCAATATTTCGAACCATTTGCATGGCTTGTAGCCACGATGAAACGAGCCATGCAACTGGTTCAAAATATTGACAATTAAACTGTGAGTACCCATTATACACTAAAATGTATAAATTCCGCAATGATCTTAATTTAAAATAATACAAACTTGTTTACTGCAATTCACTTGTTCGTATCTGCAGTAGACGTTTACGGTCCCTTTCAAATTTCTAACACCAGACCTCAAACACGCGCAGAAAGTTGTTTTATTTTCAAAACAACAGCTTAGATGAGTTAACAGAAAGCGTTAAAAGGGAATTATGACCTATAAAGTCGTTTCATTTCGTGGAGAAATTTTATTATTCAATAAAAATGTGTTGCACAAAGGCACATTGAATCCCTGTGGTTTTCGGAGACCATAAATCAGGAGCAAGGACCCTTCGGTGGACTAGGCGATGCTTCTTGAACTGTCAAGGCCTCGTTGCGGTCATCCGCATTTCTCCTTTAAGTACAAACAAAGCGTTGAAATCCGGAATCCGCGTTCAAATTTGATGCTTGGGGTGAATTGTCGTGAAGTCCAATCTTATGTGTAAAGAACAAAATACACAAACACTATATAACTTTATAAAAACATCGAACTACTCAATAGAAAAATCGATGATTATTTTCTTGTCTATATATCAATGAATTCAGAGACCATTTCAATTAGGAACCATTTTAATAATTGTACTAACTCCAAAATTGCAGGTCTATTGCAGTGAATTACAAATTTAATTTGATTTGATATTTTTTTTTATGAAATCTACGTAGACGAGTTTAATTGTGTAAAAACTTTTGACTTATGTTTTACGCCAAACATTATAACCAAAAAAAGTACATTCTACTTTAAAAAGGGTACTCATAATTAAAGTTTTTCAATTGTCGATATTTTAAACCAGCTGCCTAGTTTGTGGTCACGGCCAGACAGTTTAGGCGTGACCACGAGCCATACAACTGGCTAGAAACATCGACAGTTAAAATCCTTAATCGCTAGTACCCGTTATATTAAAAGATGTAAATACCGCCATGATACTAGTTTAATATTGTTTAAAAAAATATAAAACATATCTATTGACCTAAACACACTCGTAAAATTATAAAAATAATATGAACCTAATAAAAAGTAAACCATAAGTTCCATCGTGCACCAGTAAATGCCATCAGATAGGAATAAACTGTCGCGTGTCGATGTCCCCCGATAACAATGCAATTCACAGACCATATTGCATCCATGTCATTTACATAATTGTTACAGTACACGGTACTCACCGTGAGGGGATGCACCGCGTATTAAATGAACTTAATAGTTCCAAATAATTATTAACGTCACCTAATTTAATTTGATATCACAGGAATGACATCCAGTGTGAGTCTAAGAAGTCTAAGCCAAATCTTTAGTCAAGTAATTAGTTTTATTTTATAACTCTTTCTACACTTCTAGGCCCACAGAAGGATTATCTGTGTCGTGGTTGACATAGACAACACAAAGACAACAACCCCCAGGAAAGATAAAAACACACACAAGCAGCCAGACGCAAAACATAAATCTGAATTCACCATATAGATCTGCCTAGCCGGGAATCGAAACCCAAACCCTTCTATTTGCGTAACGGACCGGTATAACGATTGGTGCCCCACGCGAGTTTTTGAATAACAATTTATGCCAATTACTAATTTACTCTCACCTTTCAGTTTTGCCTATGTTAATAATAATAATAAGTCCATTTTTGGTTAGTAAACATTACCTTATCAATTATGTTAGTATACATACAATAATAAAACAGAATTACATTATTTAATAATTTACAATTTAATTTAATTGTGACTTTTGCTCGGATTATAGTCGGAAATTATCATAATGCGAACAAAAGTCCTAACGGACACGGAGTCCCGCCTTCCAGCTATCAACCTCAATCTGTGCATCAGGGACGCCACACGTTTCCGTATGATGGCATGGAAACGATGAAACCGCGCCTCCATAAACATTGCCGATGCGCTACAAAGTCGGCCCAATCCCAACAGCATCCTAAACGCATTATCGTACTGGACTCGCAGAGCGTTCAGCGACTTGCGCGAACGGTTGTACCATAGGCTGTACATGTAGAACGTATGGCAATCCGCTTTGAATAGTGTTATTTTTGCTTGCTTACAACAGCGTGCGAACCTACGAGCCAACATATTGCAGCGCATCGCGAAAGCTCTGCGTTCCCGCTCAATATATAAAGTACAGAGTTTTACATATTTACTATAATGCTAGCAGTTTTTAGATCAAAGGTACACGTATCAATATCGTCGCATATCAGAGATATTAAGAAAATAAATCTTTTTAATATTCGTAATTCTATATCAATCAAATAATTGATCATGAAGTACTTATGTTTCAGTTTGAAATTAGTACCTAATACTTATTTCTAAAATTAACTGTAAACATTGAGTCAATAGTGGTTTGGGAAAACAGTATAGATTTTTTTATTTCTTACATTTATTCAAAATATGTATTTATCCACGGAAAATGATATCTGCTCTCAAATAATACAACCGTGACATAAATAAAAAAATATTAAAACAAAGAGCTTTGACCGCGTACTTCCAAATAATCCTTGTGCCAGATTCAATGGGCTAATTGCAGTGCACATATGAGATAAACTAATTAACAAGGATAGACACGAGATTCCGCTGTTCGCACTGCCAACCTTATCTGTTCCGGTAATGAGCAACGTCATACGAGCTAGCGTTGTTGTATTTCAAAAATACAGTTTCATTTGTTATACAATTATTAGTTACAAGTACAAGGTATCAACCTTGATTTAAGACATTTGAGTCGTCGTACCTACCTACAAGTAACAAATTTTTATTTAAGGGCATACCTATACTGTGTATTATCATTACAACCCTTCATGAGTTAAGCGACTTAATCTATACTCTGTGAAGCACTACAAATTACTGAGTGATATAGTCAGCACAGTTTTGGCTTAGGATCCGAGTCTAGACTTATGCCTTCGAAAAATAACCGAAAGATACGTGCAGACTTTGAAACGCATTAGACATAATTATCTGTAATGTTTACATTGTCTTTCATATAAATAGATAAACAGATAATCATTTCTATTCAAATTCAATTCAATTACTATTTCAATACTTAATAGTATCAAAAATGATTCTTTTCCCATATTATTCAGCAATCAAAACTCATTCTTTTCCCATAAAATGTACAACGAAATTAAAATTAGTCACAAATTCGCTCTTACGCCAGCAAATTCGCTCGTTTGACCACCAAAAGCGCAGCCATACATTCGCACAAAGGCCTTTGACGTGCGCCAGCGGAGGCGAGGGGGCGGGCGCAGGGCGGGCGGCCCGCATGATCGCGCGATCACCGGAGACCCATTTGCGGCTCGTTACACCGATAGCACCAAACAAAACACACCCCAAGTAATTAGGGAAAGCCTTTTCCAGATACCGTAAGCACTGGTGACTTTTGCAAACTGCGTTACTCACACACGTTTACTACCGGCGTGCCTGTAAACCAATTTTCATTTCCATTTATCTTTTTAAAAGTAAATTATATACTATAAAACTTTCCTACAAAACTATAATTTTAGGAAAATCTTTTGTAACATTAATATTAAGTACATCAAATTAAGTCCCGTTAAGTAGATGTTTTTATTGCTTTTACTCAAATTACTTATAGCTAAAACAAAGCAATCATGAAAATGTCTAAAACTGTTCGTTAACTATCATACAATATATCAGATCATGCAGTTATAATAAGTTAATCGTAACAATTATGTACTATGTAATATGTTCTCAGAACGGACAGTTCAGATGATGATTTTATAAAATGGAGGTAAGCCTTGATCATCATACTCTTATAAAAACAATTACGTTCATGACATCAATAATTAAAAAACTCTAGATTAAAATAAAAATTAAAAAAAAATTGTCCCACGATTGATCGACGCCGCCAGTGACAAGTGGGCTGAATTGCGATTGCTGTTCATTGCGGAAATGCAGCTAGCGTTCTTGGAACCATGCCGCATGGGCACGGACTCCCTTTAGATTGTTTAGGTTAGGTTTTTATAATAATTCGTTTTAAGATTATCTTTATTATAGAACTAATAAAAAAAAGATATCTCACTTCATCTCTTCTAATAACAACAGACTTAGAGTACACAGTACACAGTGTAGTTACTTACAATCTATGAGCCCTTTGTTTAAATTTTACCGCGAAAGTGAATTTATCTACTACATAAAAATAGACAAAGGGATTATTGTGGAGTAGTGAAAGCTGCAATGTTTACGAGCGACCGCAGGCCTACGTCTTAATGCGGTTTATAGGAAACACCGCAGTATTAGCCAATGAACTACGCTATTTCCGACTGCAACGAAATGTTTATTTTCTATTAAATATTTAGTATGAAATATAAAAAAAGTTTCAATGTCGTTGTTAGTAAATTATATTAAATTTTATATTACATCTTTACAATCTACAACATCAATCATTTAAAAAAAATAACTTGTATAATTTTAAGTCCTCACGGACTTTTCTTACAATACCTTTCAACAAATGATTGTGTCCGGTAAATATCAAATAAGTTCAGATTAATGATTAATTCATTCATTAATTTAAGAATATAAAAAGAAAGAATGAAAGAAAAGACATGTATTTGTACATACATACTATTCAGCCGCACATTTGAATGTCAAATAAATAACAGAGTATAAAAAATACTTAAAACTACAAGTCACTACAGTATACTCGTTTATTTAAATAGTTAAATTGAAGGTTACTTTAATAAAATTATTCTAGATTTCTGAAAACCTCTAAAAATAATAATTTCATTAATCAAACAGAACGAAATGCATATCAGGCGGACGTTTTTGTTTTTATTTTTTTATAAATTCAATGAAATATGCTAGAGAGTGCAAAGATCAGTAACAAATGAAGTGGGGGCATCCGTGTATGGAAACAAGATTAACAAGATGTGTGGCGGCTGGCACCGTCGACCACCTGGGTCGCTGTCACAATACATAACTTATCTAACGACCATTAGATGCAAAAAGTCACATAAAATTCTAATGCAACTTGGCTTATAGTGTATTTAATTAATGTAATAACTTTTAATTTTGTAATTTAAGTTCATAAACGAATAATGTGTTTTCTTTTTACTGGTATGTTTACAATGATCGCGTTTTTAAATAACAAAGCGGTAATCCAATCTTACAGAACGCAAAACTAAATAATCATTTTCTAACAAGTGTCAGTTTCGCTCAGTGTTATCATTTTAACATTTCTATATCTCTTATGATCTTCTCTTTAGGTAGATTTTTAGTATAAACTTGCGATAGAACTACTTTGCAAAAATTAAATCCTCAACTAAAGTATATTACATACCTCATAATGGACTCATTATCATTTTTATTAGAGACCCGTGCCCAGCATTGGGACAGACATAGTTAATGATATGATAATATTTTTTTATTTATGTACATTTTGTCAACCATTAAATATGCCACTACCTACTAATCTATTACTAATACTTTAATGTATTAAACCAAAATCGATTAAAATACATTTATTTCTTATAGTCCGGGGACACTTATTAGCAGTTTTTTTTCTTAAATCATTGCCGGTTGGAAACGGAATCCTGTTTTTCCTGACAGATACTAGTAAATACACAAAAGAACTATTTCATAGTAGTTTCAAGGTATTGAATGCTTGAATCTTGAGCTTTTTAAGTCGGTATTGCATTTCGGTGGGGTGTGGAAAGTGTAACGGTATTGTCTGGAGTGTAGCGTCAATCAGTGGATGCGGGTGCACAATTAGTCGCACGTGCCACACTGGGAAACTTTTAATGCGAATACAAATAAATTTTCATAAACAACCTTTTAAGATATTTCTATATGACGAATATATGGATTTTGTATAGATTTATATTTATTGCTCATTAGTAAGTTTGTATAAATGTGAAATAATAACACAGACTGAACTTTGAATAGCTGCATTAGTTTGTTATAGAATCCAACACCTAAGTAATTTTAAGCCGTCATAAGTGTTTGTACAGCAACTAAATTAACTTTGTTGTTTTTCTTGTTAGCACTTCGTGGTACTTGAATAATGTACAAAAAATATTATATAAATAATCTACTTTGTATAATAATTTTGTAGGTATTATGATTTGATTTCATAGAATGTCTTGTGATGTAAGTCTAGTAAAATTCCCGTTCGGAACGGATATGTTGTAAAGTTATTAAAACAAAATTTCTTGAATTTATTGAAATGAACATTTCTAATCGCATAGCATTTTATTATCATTAATACGAAAAATTGGTACAAGTAAACTATAAGGCTGGCGCAATTTTGTTTGTAATCAAGACAAGATACTAATTTTTCTAATTGTTTATGCATGCATCTGTCCAAAATTGCTTTATAATTCCTACAGTTGGACAAGTAGCTCTAGGCAGTTACTAATTGAATTTGCAATTTTACCCTTTTTACTTGAAAAAAAAGACATATACAAATAGAAATTAGAGATTTTTACAACGAAAATAAAATTAAACAGAATTAACAATAAAAAAAATTACAATTGTTCAAAAAAGGAAAATGCCACAACATTTTAAGAATGCAACATTATAAACTCCTTGTTTTACACGCAAATTAACACCTCAATATTCCTACTAATTAGCTATACATACCCATATCGGCTGACTCAACTTTGTCGCAATATTTATGACGCACCATTTACGTCGCCTTATTCTAATCAAAGATTTTTTTCTCATCAAGTCAAAGAACTATTATGCGCCATTATACTGATATGGATATAAAACTAAGGTTTATTATGTTTTCTAGTCCCAACTTGATACGTGGATAAAAAGTGAGCAATCCAGATATAAAATCAACACGGGTTCAACGTTCCTAGGTGGACATCTGGCCGCGGGGACACGGGCGGGATCGCCATAGAGTTATTGCGTAATAATCTAGCAAGCAGATGTGCGAGCTGATTGCACTCGGTATATTTAGCTAACAGGTGCTGGACCACGTGGCCCGCAGGGTTGCAAGACGTTGACAAATCCCACGTCGGCGATTAAACATTATTTAAGAATATTAAATGGCGTCATTTTACTTCACCACGTAGAAATACAATATGCACTCATATCTACCTTTATGCTTTTTACTCAAAGGTGTAATGCATCAGCAAAAGTTTAGCACTTAATTATAGTCTTGAAGAAAACGTAAATAGGAAAAACAGCCAAGTTAGTATCTTACCACGTATACTGAAGGGATCCAAAGTCGAGATGAATGTGTAAGAACAAAATTCAAGGTTAATAGTACGGTACGTACTATTAACCTTAAATTTTGTTCCTAGAGGGCAACTTTTGTACGTATCGGCAACATAAATCTATATTTCACAATATTTCTCATAGAAAAATTTTATGACTTTTACAAAGCTCGAGCTCGAGCGCGAACTCCCTTTAGATTCTTTAGATTATGCGTCTATTATTATTAGATTTTTTTTCATTAGTATAACTAAAATAATTGGCTTGAAAATGATTATCATTCTTTCCTACAAATACATTGAATTACAAGCAAGTACGACTAATTTTCCTTTTTTACCATTTTTACTTATTACGATTATTTCTTATTTTTTTTACTAATGTCACTTTGTGCTAGGAAATTTGTGTGGGATAATGGCTTAAAACTAGAATATGCCTATAATAAAGTCGCCAGCCCTACACTAATGCACTAGTGCGACTGGATTTACCAGTAGTTACCTACGATTTTATTAAGTGGAAATTGCATAACGATTACCAATGTGATAATTGCAATACGTCGACAGATTAGTAACCTGTGCATACGTACTGATTACAAAGTGGTTTTTTACCTTTTGTTGAAATAACATCTGTTATTAGACATAAATGGGTACTTTTGAACTTGATATTTATCCTCAATGCATCTCTTTTTCTGTTTGTGTGTAGTTAAAGGTTGTAGAACTTTGTGATTCGCGTGTTAAAAGTCTCCTGCACCCCTATTATTGCCTTTATGAACCGTTAAGGTAATATTACATACAACATTATAAGTGTTACGGCAATTTCTCAAGAAGACCGCATTCAATGAAATAATGTATAGATCATAACTTTTTAGTTTCAAAATTAACATTTTTCTACTTAACTATCGAGTCTTAATAATTACTCAAACATTATCATAACTTAAACAATCAACTTACACACACCTCTTTTGATTAGAAACATGAGGAGTTAATTCCTAAAGGATTTTTATTTATTTTTGACTAACTTTAAATATTAGTCCTCTTTTTAAGTATAGTCGCAGGCCGTAGGAACAATATAAAATTAATTTGAAAAGTACAATCGTTTGTTGTTTCTAAACCATAATTACTATTGTACTAAAAATCTCTAGTATTGTCGTTATTAAATTGTAAATACATACGAAATAACGACAAGACCAAAAAAATAGGTTATAAGGATGGTTATAACAACGATATAATATAAGATTTATATGTTCCTAAAGTACCCAATTACTATAAATTCAACAAGATAAGTGTTCACTTGGACTGGATCTGCAATCAACTCCATTTGGATCGTTCCTCCCATTCAAACACGATCACGATACACTTGCACTCCTTGTCCGAAGGACTAAGTTAGCCGTCTCAGATGCTGGTTAGTCAACAAATAAATCTTTTAAACACAAAGATACGTCACGCTGAAATGGAAGTGGTTGTAGCACAATGCAATTTATATCAGCTCCAACCAACCATTTGTCGACATTTAAAATAAATATGAACAACGATAGTTTAAAAGGTGATTTTTTACTCATTTATAGTATCGTAATGAAACTGACCAAATTTTCTTACTACTCGCACAAATTATCTATTATCGATCTACGCCTAGGCTGTAAATTAGAGGCTTGCCGATGCGCGTAATGATGCAGCCTGTCGCGTATTCATTACCTTACGTAAATAAATCGACGGGCAAGTCAATAGCACGCAAACTGGTGCCATGATTAGAAACAGATATATGAATCAGACGCGCAGGTGGCTTTCCTTGTAGAAAAGTTTTTGCAGTGATAGGAACAGCTGCCGCGCGAAAATTGCTAGCCCCTATACCTTCTTCCACTCATAATCTAGGAATTAATAGCCGATTGCTAATGACAAAATGGAAATGCAAGCGTTTGGTCAAACAACGCAATTACTGGTAAGACGTTAGAATCGCAACCATACGGGCGAAGACATGTGCGACGCTAGTGTGTGGCCACCATATTTTTTATCTGCACGTTTGAAATTAATTTGCGTTATTCGAAACCCACATTAGATCGTATGCTTTTATTAAATGGCTAATGCTTCTTTGTTTACGACGTTAAACGGTAACTAATGTAATATGACAAACATTAGAATTTAAAGAATCAATTGGTGTTTATTTTTTATTAACTTAATACCAATTACAATTGACAGGCATCAATAAATAATGCGAATTTACAAAATAATATAGGTATGGTAGAGCTTTTGTGTTAAAGCACATGCGCGCTCTCAATGAAGTAGACATACCCCACAAAACGCTTTTCATTTCGTTTGAATCGCTTGCGCATTTTGTGCGCACACGCAAGATGAGTCAGAAGAGCTTGCCAAAGAATAACGTGACAGAAGATCAACTGATTAATAGTAAGCAAATAATTTACTGAACTCTATTGATATTTCCAGGACTTTCAAGTTATTTCCTGGACGTGTTATTTTATCCGTGTAAACCATAAATTAATTAATAATATAAAAATGCGGAAAGACATCGGTTGTAAATCGTATGCGACCCGTGGGAACTCATGAAGAAAGTTCGAAACTGGGTTCTGCCCTGGGATGGATAGGTCCCAAACGAAAACAAACAAGATATCCAACATGGTTTGGAGACTGCATTTTAATCAGTTATAGATTTCAACTGAGATCAATGAGTTCGATGAATTAAGGTACTCTTCAAAGCACGGAAGCCTGTGTGGTATCAGCCACTAATAGTTGTCTGCCTATTCCTGACCACGCAAGATGTTGCTTAACTTTATAGACCTAATGCATTGTTACAAGCTGCGAGGCTATACTTACTTTCAGAAATTCCTGTTTTGTTTTATTTCGCTGTAATGGATTTCAATCTAAAATGATAATTTAAAGGTGTTAGAGCCGTTAGAGCTCGCTCATAACCCGCCGTAAAGCGAGATGTTCTTCATGTATTGTGTTTCGTTTGGGGAGGTGTGGTTGCCGGATACACATTATTGGAGGCGAACATCTTAGTCCTCAAGAGTGTTCAACTTCTGTTCTATTTGAGATTGGCCATGGTTGTCCACGGGCTACAGTGACCACCTAACATCAGATGGCCTGCATGCCCGTTTCTTACTTTTTCATAATAAAAAAAAAATCGGCGACAGATGCTACATAATCTTTGACGTCGCGTAATTAGTAGCGGAGTGAGCGTTGTCTGTCAGGAATGCTTTTGAGAGGAGACAAATGGAGGAGGCTCTGAGCGAGCGTGGGCCCGATCAATGGGGTATCGTGTGTCGGCCACCTGCGCGCCGCCTTTCATGCGGATGGGATGCAGCGCTGCGCTCCTTCCTCGCTCATGCTACGAGTCATATGCAAAAATGTAAATATCGCGTATACATCTTACTAATATAACTCCAATAAAACTGTAATTGTATACAGACCTTGTACGTTTTACTAATACAGGCTATTAGACTGTAATATTAAGCATAATCAGCGTCATTTATTATCTGAATAGACTTTGTTATTTTGCGTTATATTTAGAAAAAACTTTGGACTTTGACTCCAACATTAACATGAGGCCTTCGAACTTAGTCAAAGTAAAAAATTAGGCAACACTTGTTACGTTTTGCATAAGTATTTACTTATACAAAAAAGTAAAACAGTCAAAAATAAAACGGTCAATGTTCTGTATGTTAATCAAAAAGAATTGTTTCAAATTGGATATGGTGACCTAAATTTGACTATTGTATAGTATTTAGCATAGGTATTTCTTTCTTTGTATATGCATATCAACTTAAGATAAAAAGAAAACTTGTAATGACTGCAACTAAAATTATTTTAGTAACTATTAAATCTACCTAAATAGTTACTTTAGGAAAGAATAATGTCATGTGTTATTTCAATAAGGTAAGAAATTTACCATTCAACTTTTGTGAACTTGGCTAATTACTTGTAACTTTTATTCGGTTTCTAACAAACAATAACAGCAATTTACCTTTTGCTATTATATGAACGCAGTTACTACTTACAATCGACCCACAAATCGGTTGATCTCACACGAAGATACGCTTCTCCCCCGAGCTCCCCGCTGGCTCCTGAGAACGTCACTCATTACGCCTCGTAACTTTATATCGATAACTTAAAATTACCGATTACCCGTTGCAATTCATCGATATTATCGTAACGCTTGCGGTTATTGTGGGAAACGCCACAATTTTTGACAATTTACTTAAGTACAATTCTGTGACATGTGCTTTTTCCCTATAATAGCGAATTTACAGCTGCTAGCTCTATCAGCATTGTGGTTTTCAAATTAATCGTTACCGCGTACAGTTTAGATAGACAAAAAACAACCATATCCAGTACTTATAAGTAAAAAGTAATTTTCTCTGATATTATACTAATATATTTTTTCCGCCGGCTTTTTTCTCCCGGTCAACCTCAGCCAACAGGACGCTCATAGCCGATGTACTGATTTTACTTTGTGCCTTTGACGTTCATTAAGTGTATGTAAATATCTTACAATGAAATAAAATATTTGAATTTGAATTTAACGACTTACAAGTAACCTGTCTGTCTTGTAAAGTTTCGAGTCCGCAATTGCTAATTATACTAATGCTAGTCATATGATGTTTGCATAAAGACTGTATTATCATTTGCTTTATATAATAACATAGTAAAAAATATATATAATTTTTTCAAGCGTTCATAAATTGTATCATTTATATCAAACCACATTTTAATATGTTTACCATACTCCTACAACCTTAACACTTTTGATACTAGGACTGGATAGTAAGTATTACAAACTAAGCCTTTTTAGTTTATTACATCAACTTTTACGTGATATTTATTTATACAAACAGATAAGGCCTTAATCTTAATGTATCTACCACTTATCATTATGTCCTTGTTATCTACTTTGTTTTAAATATTGTCCTATCTAATTTCAATTTCTATACTTATAAATGAAGATTTTAGTATTGTAGATAGTGTACTTGGATAATATTACAGTCTATAACCCTTATCTCGGTCGTCTACTTTCTTCTTTATTATCTATAAATATTACCATAAACCAAAGTTCCCCATCACGTCTGTCTGTCTATTCGCGATAAACTAATAAAATACTGGACGGAATTTCACATAATTTTCATCAACGTTTAAGTTTTTCCTATACATTTGACGCGAAAATAATAGTTACATTCAATATAGTAATTCAGTTGTCGTTCGAAATAGATGTTTCTATTTGTGAGTTTTCGCAACTAAGTAATGACTGGATGCATGTATGAAAGTAAAATAATGTAAGTAACTATAAACTCTGTTACCCCAGCAAAGTTGGGCCAGGTCGCTAGTTTATAAATAATTTGTTATCTAATCTTAAAGTTTTAAAATCAAATTTTACAATAACGTAGGCTACGCGACATTATATTGTAAAGATATATCTAAACGCAAAACAATAAAGACGTATAAGTTCACACAACATTGTCCTTGGATATTTATAGAAGAGGGACGTGGACAAGTACGTTTAATACCGTGTAACCCCTGAAGTTCATCGGCAGCTCACTTAATGCCGTCCCTAATGGAGAGATTGTGGGAAAGGGCAAAGACAATGGCGATTATATCACGGTTAATAGCTGCCATCAAGCATGGGGTGGTCGCCGGGGGTTGCTATCAGTCAGGATTAGCACCGCTAGTAACTGATCCTTCAAGATACTATGTGACCGTTGCAGGTATTTCGGGGTAAGGAATTCGAATAGATTGTATAAAAATATATTCGGAAATGAATAAATCTGACTTGATCTATGTCTATAAAAAATATTATGCGTAATCCTGATTGTTTTCATATATTAATTTCAAGTGATAGTATGGTTGCTTCATAATATTAAAATGAGGCGACCACAACACCTTATTGCCAAATCACAGGATTCGATTCACACCAAATATGGCTAAATATGAGTGAAGCAGCAGTATCTTCTTGATCCAACCGTACAAGTTCTACCTGGTTGCTCTTCTTATAATCGTATCCTAAGGTGCAGGAGCAATTATTTATAAAGTATCTAGTTTTAATATAATAATAATAAAACACACCAAACACACATCACTCATCATATTCACACTGTCACCCTTGAAACTGGATACTTGGTATATGCCTTTTTCGAAAAACCGACCTTAGTCGAGATTATAAGTTCTATAATAATAATGATAATAATCATCATTTATTTCAGAATTAAATTCCATATTTTACTTACCATTGGTTGAAGACGACACATTAATGGTATATTTTCCGTATATACAATATTAAGTCAGTGTGCATATATTTATTAGACTTATTTATATATATAACAGTAAAGAGCTTAGCAATGATTATAACCCTGGTAATGACCACTTAACATCAGGTGTCCAGCGTTTCTTACTTGTAAGTATAAACATAAAATTTATAAGTTAGAGTCTAAGTAAAATACAAAATTGTATTTTTCTATGGTAGAGTGTATAAGATAACTCACTTGTACTTTTAATGTTTAATGATCGTAAGAGTCCATTAACTTGTAATTTATAAACTTAGTACTCAAAAACGTTACGTTAACTTCACAAAGATTGAAGTAACTGTTCTTAAAGACTTAATAAATATTCAATGTATATAGAAATACAGTATAATTTTGTATGTATCTAATATGCCCTACAAAGAGGGGCAATGAATGTATTGTGTTATTATCACAATATGGCCCTGTCAGTTAATTGGAATAGATTATGGGAATAAAGGGAAGAAGTCTGTTTTCCAATGGTGAACGGTCCCGAGGGATGCTTACCGACGATCATTTTATAGTCTTTTTATCAAGTCATCGAGTGACAATAGGAAGCGGATGGATTATCACAATATTTGATGGCGGTCGTGTGGCAACGCTTGAAAGTTGAGAGCGGATGCGGTTTTTAACAATGCAAAGATAAATATGCGAAACGGGCTTAGCGTGTAATTAACTATTAGCCTATTGACAAAGCTCTGGTTTTAAAGAGTAATAAGCGAGTGGACAGGCTGCCTGACGTTAAATATTCGCTGTGACCCCTGGGTATTTAAGCTCAAACAGTCTCAAATTGTTTCTGGAGTCATAAGTCATGACTTTGAGAATTAAGAAATTCGCCTCACTTGTAACTATAGAAGACAACCACACTGCTTCAACCGAAACACTATAATCGCTTAGGCCCATTATGATTATTAGAAAAAACGAAAAAAGAAATCATTTATCAATCTTTGCATACACCACATCAATGAATAAATGAAAGAGAAAAAAATATACATAAACTAAAACGAATATATATATATTAAAATGAAGGAATATATACTTTAAGATTGAAATAATTAAGAAGGCAAACGCATCTTCTCTCATAATAAGAACGTCGAGAAATTTGGATAAACAGAAACTAAGCACATTGTACATTTTATTATAAATAAGTGTATTTACATTGTATTGCTTATTATGTTCATCACTTCATGCAATACGTCTATGTCACGATCATATTAACAATCCACCAAATCCCCATATGTAACCAATTAACACCAATTGCAAGTTAGGAAGCCGTGAACAAATCTTGACCTAGTAGCAACCCGCATGTCTAAGGCAGACGGCGCGGCCCCGCACTGACAAAACTGACCGCTCTCAAGAGCGGACCATCTCCCATGGACGTCAAAACTGTCTCGAGTGTAAACGTGTTACACACATGAATGAAGAAGACTACAATACAGATTATACTTTTCTATTATACAATGGCGTCTCGGCCTTTTGGCCACTTTATCAATGACAAGTGGAAAACGTAAAAACGGGGAAATTGAAATTAATAAACCAAGGATCGAAAATTTGGAAAAGGACAAAGATCAGGAGAGTTAAGTGCAGGATTAAACATATAAGATAAATATACTAAAAGTAAATATTAAAGTATATATATTATATAAGTGTCAATATTAAATTATTAATATTATATATATTTGCGGACTATCAAATACTAACAAGGAAGTAATACAAAGAGGAAAAGGAACTTTGAGAAAAATAAAGATTATATATTACAAACTTTATATCACTTTAAAGTTAGTTTTTAAAGCAATGGTAGCCTAGTATACTTCCGGCCTCTAACACTAGCTGTTTGTGATTCGAGTCCCTTTCTAATTGTATTTTAAAATACTATATTAGAAAGGATGCTTTAAAAGTAGTATTTTTATTTGGAAAGTAGTCTTTAAAAATATAGCCTAAAAAAGATGTCTGTACGAAAAGTTTAGGAGTAGATATAATTAAAGATTGTTTAACTAGAGACATAAATTTATTAGCTCAAATATAATAATATCGGTGTTTTAATTAAAATTGAATCAAAATCCTATGTAATTTTCAAAAATATTTATAAAGTATCTATACCTAGGTCACCCGCATGTATTGCAGACGGAATGACACCAACTGATTCATCACAGTGGAAGCTCTCGAGGGTTCCCATGGACTCGCGAGACTGTCTCGAGAGCCTATTTCATTCATGTAAGACGCCGTAAGTCGGATGTCGTATTAGTGTAATTGATTATACATAAACGCAAACGCAGTATCTCCATATCTTGATATTGAATATACATGTAAAGCCGTTTCTGTCATTCAAAGTTATAAGGAACTAGTTGTAACCATGACTTTTTAAATAAAATTCCTTGTTTCGCATGTTCTTATGAGTCACATATGCAGATATTAAGACTGCTGTATGTACTACCACATCTGAGAATTGGATACAGTTGTCGTCGACGAGATTGGATCACATCGTTGCGTACCCATGATTAAGTTGAGAATTAGAAATTTGTAATTTGAGAAAAATATCGCATTATAAAATAAGGGAAATGTATATCTGCATAAACAGAAGGTTGCGATCTATCCTGTTGTATGTAAGGAGATATAAATTAAAATGTTTCCTAAATATTGTCTTAGTTTATACACTAAAAAATAAGTTTCAAGTCGGTTAAGTGGTATTCGCGTGATACAAGACAAAAGTAACAAAATACTGTAGATTTCATCTCTTTATCTATGATAATGAATATTGGTATAAGATATTTGTTAAAATAAACAAATTATATTCATTTTGAAACTAAACCATGATAACCCAATTTACGTTGTTCGTCTTTCAATACAATAGTCATACAACTTCCCAGAAACCATGGACTCTTTTATCAATAAAACAGTGTATAAAAGCCAAATCAGCCGAATTACGGCGTGAAGGCATACATCGTATCGGCTGACATTTTTCGAATAAAAAACAAATAAAGAGAACAAAACTAACAAAGCTTTGAAGATGCGCAATAAAAATGCAATAATGCGTCGTTGTGCGCACTACTGGAACGCCACAATGCGCGTGACCGGTGTGACAATGGAGGCATCGGCGCGTGCGCACCCAAAGTACACCTTGTTGTGCTTTGTTGCGCTTGCGTTGCTAGCGTGTGGCGGCAGCAAAGAACATTAGAGCTTTTACCTGTTTATTGTAGAAATATTTTGTACGTTGCTTTAACGTTCTGTAAGTATTTCAATTCTTACATGTTTGTGTTTCCTTTATAAGTTTTTTTTATTATTATGAAAGAGTAAGAAACGGGCATGTAGGCCACCTGACGTTAGTGGTCATTGCAGCCTATGGACAACCACGACCAATCTCAAAATTGAGAATGGCTCAATTGAACAGATCTATTTAAGGATGGACGCGGATGCGTTCTTCCTCTTGAGGACTAAGATGGTCGCCTCTAATAATGTGTATCCGGCAACCACGCCTCCCCAACCGAAACACAATAAATGAAGAACATGTTGCTTTACGGCTGGTTATAAGGGTGGCGGTGATGTCGTCCCGGGCGAACTCTAACAGCTCTAACACCTTTATCATTTTATTTTACAGGAGCGAAGCAGTATAAGGTCACCTGATATTAAATGATCGTTACAGCCTATGGACCGCAGCCTATACATCCAACCTCAAACAGGACTAAAATCTGTATTCATAAAATTTAGTTATCATTTTATGTTGCAGGAGCATATGATGATATTTGATGTTATATTACATTTGCAGACTATTGACCGCAGCCTATCACACCAAACTCAAACAGGGGAAAAATCTGAACTAGAAGGTAGACATGGTGCGTACTGAGCAAGCACACCTTTCCCACTGAAATACTTCAGTTGCTGTACGATAAATTCTAAGAGCAATGTTAATACCGCATCAGTCGAACTTCTTGCACCACATTGAAACAGTATAAACAGGAGTATTGAAGTCGATCCTACATGCGTTGCTACTTCGGACTAAGATGAATGGATGAATCGGCAATACTGTATCTTTTAAGGCGAATTACAACAGATCTGCAATGCTGCTGTAGGTAAAACAGAAAAAGCGGTGGAGATGTCACCGAACAAACTTCAATTCTGCTAGCTGAACTTCATTTACTATGGGTACAACTACAGATTTATTTAGAATCAGTTTCAAATATCTGGACGGTGATTACAGCCAGCAGTGACCAATTTTCATCAGAATATGTACTATTAAAACAAATTTCTGAAATCTGCCAAGCTTTTGCTTTATTTGCGACTAAGGGTTCTATGCTTTTCTGTATTTGAACTACTATTTTTATGATTTATTTTGTTTTATATATTTCTGAAAAATATAAATATTTAATTTAAAAATTGTTTAACCTTTAATGTAACAAAATGGTACCAACAATCATCACAGAAGGAATTGTCTAAGCTCCCGCAAGTTATTGTGAGTATGACAGAAAAAAAACGAGCTTATAAACGAATAAAAACTCCCCAACACATTCAATACAAATCTTCAACGGTCCATTGTAGCTCTTTTTTCTAT
Source organism: Phocides pigmalion okeechobee (assembly GCA_018251015.1). Taxonomy (NCBI): domain Eukaryota; kingdom Metazoa; phylum Arthropoda; class Insecta; order Lepidoptera; family Hesperiidae; genus Phocides; species Phocides pigmalion. Next base: position 19,581 of record DWON01002351.1, read on the forward strand.
CGTATTTGATTTGTAGCTACAAATAGCATATATGAAAAGCGTTTAAGGTACTTAATGTCCAGTAATTGGCGATCAATAAGGATCAGTGGGCACATTGTGTTTAATATCGAATATCCATTGTCCGAATGGGGATTAAAAAAACGAGTAAGCGCTAAGCAAGCACCCGTCAAACTTACAATGCCAGGCTGTCGAAAGTTGCCAGATTTATTTTTTGAAATAGCCATTGATGACTTCAATTAAACTTTTACCTTGAACACTTTTTGTGATAGAATCCACGTCTTTTCAAATACACTGTCACATAATCTCTTAATATCTTTGTAGTATTATTTGTAATAAAAATTCAAAGTAAACATAGATAATTAAAAATATGTAACGTGGGTTTCTTGTACGAGTGGCAAACGAGCACGCAGGCCACCTGATGTTAAATGGTCGCTTCAGTCCTTATAATCACTTCAGTTCAGTTCATTTGTCTCACATTTAGTTATATATAGTCGCCAATATATGAACCCATCTCTAATTTCCATCCTTTATTTTTTTTCTAGTAACAGTAAGGTATAGGTAAGTACCTTAACTCATCCCTTATTATTTAACGTTAATGTAAATACAGTAAGCAAGGTGTAAACAACGGTCTTCATTAACCGTTTAAAATTCAAACAGAGCACCCACCGCTTATTAAAATCACCGGGCGGCTTGCGGGTCCCACGCACTCTGAATAAGAAATATGAGCTGAACGGATACTGCTATTATCAAAACATTATTACAACACTCCAACCAGCGCCCTTGCATGTAAAAATTTAACAACAATTGCCTTTAATATTCGCTCGCCGGTACCGACCCTCGGGTGGTTTTATAAAAAATCTGTCAATCTGCTGCAGATCAATCATCCTTGCTGAATGGGCGGAGGGGTGAGCTCCACCACAATCGAACTTCGCAGATAATAAAAGGCGGTCTATATTTACGTAAACGCATCGGTTTGACGTACAACATTGTGTTCTGACGCATCCCACACACAATCCTGGCCCTTTCACTATCACGTCTTTGTGAACCGGAGACTGAGTGACGTGACGGTAGAAATGTCAAGTAGGCAGATTATAAGCTTTTGACCTTGTTTGTTCAGGACTTAAACAGTTTATCCGCCAACATTGCGGTCTGCTAAGTGTTTTGAGTATAGTTGCTTAGTAGAACTTACACGCAAGTGAGCCAAAATCATTAATACTCTCTGATGTTTTCATATAAATTGATGTACCATTTTACAATCATATCGCTTCTTTGCTTCAATAACAAGTTTGAAAACTCAAGTTTTTATTTTATTTGATAATTGAAATCTCCGTGTTTGATTTGAGATAGCTAAGGTGTT
>DWON01002352.1:0-20936 GCA_018251015.1 Phocides pigmalion okeechobee
CATGTTGCTTTACGGCGGGTTATGAGGGTGGCGGTGGTGCCGCCCCGGGCGAGCTCTAACGGCTCTACCACCTTCATCTATTACATGGTGGTAAAACAACACTTGGAAAGGTACCACAGCTGTCTTCATTTACTAGCGGGGGATTATTTTAGTCTTCAAGAGCAACAATGCTTTTATTCCTGACGACAGGCAGAATTTTTGTCTTGTTTTAGGTTGGATATATATCCATAGGCTGCAGAGACCATTTAACAAAAGGTGGCCTGCACTTTCCCTTACATAAACAATGTAGCACTAGATCCGAGGTCCATTCCACCCAGGTTGCCGCGGGCCTTCAGTCATCATTTAAAACAGTAATTTATCACAATAGTCAAAAACACCTGTGTTTTAAATTAAATGTTCTGTGACAGTGATTTGAAAGACTAATATTCACTACCAATTGCTATCAAAAGAAATCAGATATTTCATGACAATTTCGTATAACATCATTTTGTACATTTTTTTTCCATAATACTAAATTTGAAGGTTTCGTGTAAAATAAGCTTGTATTAAGACGTATCCTTAAAGCGAATAATCACCCTTGATTATATTTTAGCGATACTTTGGCTTACAGTCCCTACTGTAAGCTAAAGTATAGGCTAGGGCAGGGGTCGGCAACCTTTAGATGAAAGAGTCAAAAGTTGCAATTTGCAAATTTTAAAGAAGTGACTCTTTAAAATTTTCATATTTTAAAGAGCCACTAAAATATGTTTAAATAATTTTATATCCATGTGTATGTTCTCATTTCAAAGAGTCATTTTTCATTGGCAGGTAGCTTTTGTTACGGGGAGTAACTAAAACTACATTTATTTCAAAAAACGCAAAAAAAAAACTTACAATAAAATAATAATAGTAAAATTGTTAAATAATATAACTACAGTTATTGGTATAAATACAGTGTATAAAATAGTTAGGTATACCTATTATGTTATGGGTATTTTTATGGGGTTTGTAAATAAAACATTTACTGATAACTGGAGAGCCAATAGTTTACATTAAAGGAACCGCATGCGGCTCACGGGCCGCACGTTGCCCATCCCATTAGGCTAGGGGACATTTTGCGGTATGTTCAGTGTCAATTTTTCGGTTCGCAGGCGGCGTATGCGGTACTGGGGGCGGGGCGTGCGTGGGACGCGGGCGGCTGCGATGCGCTGGAGCGGCGCCTGCACGTATTGGCCGACGGGCGGACTTTGCCTCTGCCGCCCGTGCAGGCGCTCGTGTTACTCAACATCCCGTGCTGGGGCGCCGGCGTCCGGCTCTGGAGTCAGTATTCATACACACCAACACTCACGCACACATATCCAAGCTCGCATGCACGTTTAACAACATTGCTTTGTATTACGCAGCGCAATACGCTTGCGGTTTGTACACATCTGCCTTGTACGTAAAAATATGTATGGATTACGTGCGAACACAAGTGCTGCTTTTTATTACGGCGTTACAAGACTGCGATCAAAAATAATCTCTGTGTGTTCGTAAATGTTACGCGGATGCTATTTTTTTCTTGAGAAGAATAGCAAGCAAGCGTGCTAACCGCCTGATGTTAAGTAGTCGCAAACCATAGACATCCACGTAGAAACACAAACACGACTGAAATTCTATTTGAGCTCGAAAGTGTAGCCGGCAACCGCACCTCTCCAATCGAAACACAAGTAATGCTTTACGGCGTATTATGAGGGTGGCGGAAAATACAATATTTGTGTGAATTATCGGCGTATCTTTAGTCTGGGGAAAAAACACCTGTTTTGTGCCACCTCCTGTAATCCTGACTCAATGTAATAAATGCGTGCCCCAATCAAAGTGTTAAATGCGTATACACTTTACACGAATAAAACACGCACACGCGCTCAAGTATACACATGCCCACACCCACACGCACGCACGCACGCCTTCAAAAACGATATTGTCAGTGTATGCATTTAAGTTATAATTAAAGAGCAATTTACGTTAAAGTAGCATTATTTTATATTGTAATAATTAGGCTTGATTGTGCTTCAAATTTTTTATCTTCAACAGTATAATTTACTTTACTTAAGTTTTTTGTTTCTAGATATGGGAAGTGAAGATGTACCTGACCAAAGCATGTGTGATGGAAAATTTGAGGTGAACAATATTCAACATACATACTATACGTTTTTATTCAATGTTTATTACTTTCTTGCTAATTCTTTTTGAAATATCAGCAGCAAAATTAGCTAGGTAAATGAGAAAATAATTATGTTTCTCTGTTCTCCCAAAATATATTTTTAAGTTTACACTTTCACTCCGTTGGGAACAATGTCAAAATTAGTAAAAAGCTATGTAAATGAGAAAATAATTATATTTCCCTGTTCTCCCAAAATATATTTTTAAGTTACACTTCCACTCCGTTAGGAACAATATAATAACTAACATTGTATATTTGAATGTAAAAATATGGTTTGATGAACCTTACATTTAATAAAGTAAGCTAAACATGTCTCAATACCTTAATTTACAGGTGGTCGGAGTTTCTTCATCATTCCATATAGCTAGGCTGCAGTGCGGGTTAGCTGAACCATTCCGCTTCACGCAGTCTTCCAAAGTGGAGGTGAGACAGCTTTGAACTAGTTTATTTTTGTCAAAAAGCTAAGCCTATAATATTATTACGCTTATTTGAACTTAATTATGATTTGTTTGTCGCTTTTATTATATTATTATATAGCGCTCTCGTTTTAATGGTTTGGTAAACAGAGTCTGCATCTTGGTATTTATATAGATAATAGTTGTCTCTTCACCACTGTACAAGCTCTGCTTAGTCTAGTTCTGCTCTGCCTAGTTTGGGATCAGATGGCCGTGTGTGAATTTTCCCAAATCTATTATTTAGATTTCTGTCCTGTGCAACTTGTTGCAAGGCTTATGTTCTCTTGTCTAGACGTGGTCGCTACTCGAGAACCTTTTTATCTCAATAGCAGCTGCCGCTTTGCGGCTACGGACTAAAGGCTTACCTGTAGTTTTTATTTTAAATGTGTCTTTTAAATCTTTCAGATCGAGCTAAACGGAACTTGTGCTATGCAAGTGGACGGTGAACCGTGGATGCAAGGCCCCGCCACCATCACCATGGAGTACGCAGGACAGAGCCTGGTTCTGCGCGCGCCGCCGCTCGACGAGAGCAGTCATTAGCTTCTTAAATTGTAGTATTCCACCAAATGACATTTTTTGGCCGATTCTGGATAGATCTGACTTTGATGGCCACAACAATCAGAAGAAGTAAAAAAAAACTAAGCATTTCGGATTTGGGATAAGTGAAAAATAACTATTTAAAACATTTTAATTATTATTATGTTCGCAATATCTAAACAACTTTAAAATTATCTTGCAACTTATTAAAAGTAAATACCCTTTCAACAACAACAAAAACATTCAACAAAAACATTTATTTACCCCAGCATTTTCGGCCCATTTTAGCGAAAGATGGCCGAAGCCAAAGCTTTTTTTAAAAATATGTTTAAGTTAAAAATACATTTTTTTTTCACGTCAAATCTGTATTACCCTAAAGAAAAGTTATTTTTCAAAGTTATTGGCATTGGTTTTTACAATTTACAGTTTTGAAGGGTGACCTGTGGTCACAGCAAAATATAGTGGAAACATAACAGAGTACAGACTGGAAGCTATGTTACACATTAAACCCATTAAAACGATAAAAGAAAAATTTACATTTGATACTTCATGTCATTTAATATTTACGTTGATATTTATAAATCCATTAATAAAGATTATGGTAATCACAACTATAACTTATCCTAAAAAATAATGTTTTTGATAGCAAGTGTTACTGTTGCGTGTCTGCCAATAGGTGGTAAAGCTCATGTCAGTGTATCGTCTCAAACTTTGTGAAATTTATGAATCTCCAATTTAGAGTATATCAATTTACGTAGGTATTTACATAGTGATTTTTATTTTGTCACAAATTTGAAAATAAATGTTCCTGCTGAATCCCAAAGTTAATATAGTACCTAGTTATTTTAGTCGGTGTTTTAGGTAAATAATGTGTATGTTTAAATTTAATCAAATAAATCTATATGTATGTAAATTCCTGTTACAACAGTATTGCAATGTTTAGAAAAATATTAAATTAATTGAACAGTTAACTGGTTACCGTAAAATAATTACTTACAAGACTTATACTTACAAGAGAGGCAAGCGTCTTAATCCTCAGGCGTAGAATCGCATTTACGTTTCTACTAAAGGATTTCAATCCTGTTTGATTTTGGATGTCGATGTCCATGTGTGCACATTATTTAACCTTAAGTGACCTGCACGCTCGTTTGTTACTCTTCAAATATTAAATATATAAGTTTACTTATTGTAAAAGAAACCGTTATATGTTTTTTTTACTTTATTTATTTTTAGAATAATGTTTCACTAGTCAGTTGATTGCAGTTCAAATCGTTAAATAAATGTCTCTTGTAAGTTAATTTTTTTACTTCAAAAAATTAATAAACTTAATCGCATGTTGCACAATTTATATTTATATGTGTAATAAAGTTACACTTTCAAACCTTGTTGACGTAGCAACATTTATATTTTGATATTTTTACGGTGTGTGGGCAGTATTTTTGGTATAGAAGTACCTAATTTACATTCATAATAATTATATTGTTAAGATAGGATATTAAGATATTTTTTTTTATTTACACTTAGATATGTCAAACATTTTTTAAATTTGACATTGTAACAAATATGGCGACGCTCTTATTGTGAATTCTTAAAAAATACTCTCTATTTTTCATGAAAATTTAAGTTCGTAATATGATTTTGGTAAATATTTTATGCCGCCGAGTATGTAAATTTACATTTCCAAATTCTACTCAAAATAATAATGTAGTAATACAATATGAAAACGTACGCCAAAGATAAAATAATGATTTAAGTTTTGTTGTTTTTCATTTTAAGTATTCATTCGTCTATTTTATTCGATATTGTACGTATTAAAACGTGGTATGAAATTTTAATAATGAACTAAAACGCAGTGTTTTAGTTCATGTTACAAGTTATTATTTATATATTTTATAATTTATCTCAGTTATGCAAGTCTCATCCTTAGCATTCCATTATTATACAAATAAATAAAAGTATTGGTCTATGCTTTTCAAATAAAGCGCATTTCTGAACACACGCTTCCTTTCAATCCCTGAAGCAGATTATGATGACGACGATGGTATGGTGATATAATAATGAAACCTTTATGTAATCTATCGAGTTGTAATTTTCCAAGCGACTTTACGCATTTTTTTATTAAAAGATTGGTCTAATAGGTAAGGTTGTAATTCTCTTGAAGTGTTGATAGCTGACATATTGAGTTGGATTTGGCAAGTTTCACTCAGGATCTATTTATGCAATTAAAAATATTTTTGAAAAGTAAAAAGTTACTTTCAGTAATAGCGATTCATCTATTGTTCTTAAGTTTGTACTCGATAAATTTTTTTTTTTTACTCTAATTGGGTTTTGACTACTTTTTAATTCATAAATAATATAGAAATGGACCATGCGTGAAAGAAACTAGTTCACTTGATAGTGTAGTAATGATTTCAATAACAGTCTTTTATTATATTATAATATATTATATTATTAGCAATGATAAGAAAGCCTCTAGTAACAAACGACTGCGAATAAACGCTCTTAAGGCCTTCCAACCATCTTTTAAATCGTCATCTATTAGTGTAGTTATATTTTATATAGTGTAAAGGAACGATTGTTCAATACATCATTTATAAAGAAAAGAATCTAATGTTTGAATTTCATTAAATTTAATATATCGTGTTTGGTGTTCCAAAATTTCGTAAATTTAAATAAGCCTGTTTCCTGAGACAGCAGGAAAGCAATGTATAGTAATTTTACTACTTCCTCGTACTCTATGTGAATGTTAAAATTTTTAGGACAATTTAAATAACGACTGCAGTCATATTTTATTGTACGTAATGTTATTCCATTTTTTAGCATTATACAGTAATAAAACTGGTTAATCTAACGTTGACTTTTATTTATGGTTACAAGTACCCAACACTCTAATAAATAACATTTTACGTTACTAGGTACTACAAAAAGTAAAAGATAGGTTTGGGTTCAATGACACTATTGTGGATAAATTAATTCCTAACTAAATTCTTTATTAAACGCATATACAAATACAAACATTTTCAAACAAATAATACCACGTTTGATCGACGCTGCCGGTGACAAGAGGGCTGGTTTATATAGCGCAGAGAATTGCGATTGCTATTCAACCCGGGAATGCAGCAAGTGTTCTTGGAATCATACCGCATGGGCATTATAATTAGTTTTAAGATTTGCATCATTTTAAATATGAATTTTAACTACAAATTGAATAAACACTTCAAGAAATAAGCAAAATCTGCGACACGACATTACCTATTATTATCATGTCCTCTAAAGGTCGTTAAGAGATCATTGTAACTAAAGAGAGATACGTTATTCGTGTTACAACAAGTAAAACTGTTATCAAGTCTTTAAATTGTTTACTACACAATTTCAGTGGAGCGATAACAAATTATCTCTTAAAGTTACGTAAGACCATCTTTAAAATTTCAGCATCAGTCTCATAAAATACGAAGTGGTTAAATTCTATACTCTTTATTTTAAATTAGAATAGATTAGAATTAGATATGAGTGCGTAATATATATTTTTATATGATTTTAATCATCCCGAAATTCTCATAGCGTTATGGCATATTGTTATTACAACTGCCATGTTTGTACCGGATATCCGCTTCATCCACGTTTTATTTATACACGCTCATGATCAAATGTAAAGTGGTCGACAAATGTTTATTTTGGCGTTATTTACTCGACGTTTTTCTAATAATAAAGAACACATTTTATTAATAGCTCTTCCTTCAATTATCATCAATATAAATATCTAGCCAAATATTATAATGTAAATCAGTTTTGTTTATAGGTTCTGCTTTTACGATCCAATTTTAATAAATCTGTGTAAATGACTGTTTACTGGAATATAACGTTATAAACAATAAGTTACCATTTTGTCACAAAATTTGTACCACTGCATATACAATTATTAAAACTAAGGAAACACAAAAACAGATACAGACTACGTAAGAACGCATACCGTAAATTACTTCTAACAACATCATTTAAATCAAAACCGTATTATTTAACGTTGTTGTTACAGAAATAGGTGTAGCAGTTGTGCTTCACCTATTCATACTATAAAAAAACAATGGATTTACTACATTTCTCCAGAACGAAGGTGTAGTTAGTAGTGAAAGCTTATAGTAACTGTAATGTACCTATAAACAAAAGTTAGTTTATATTTTGAGAACACTTGCCACTATAATGTTAAAACTAAGGGAATTTAAATAAAAAACCACAATATCATAACACATTGTAATATAATATACAATCACTAATTAAATGGAACACTATTAGGTAACTTTATAACATGAAAAGCATACCTACTTGACTAGTAACTATATGTATACTAGTATATTTACGGTGTATATTAAAACTATTTGTTACCTTAATTCGGTAAAGTCAACAGTTTTCAAAAGTAGGATTGGAAGAATATTGTTGCAATTACATTAATGTAAATATATCGCGGACTCTGGTCCTATTTATGTATATATTGTACTTTGGATAGTTATCATAATACAACATCTAGTTACATCTACAACACATAACTTATCTAAATCTAATAAATGTACCGCATAAAGTTGTAAATTTTTGAGACTAATTAATACAATCATATAAGTCGAAAATTTAAAAAATACAAGTTATTAGATATAATATGGAAAATTCCTGTCTTTTGTACTTTATAAAATTTATTTATCGCATAAAACTTATCATGGTAACTAGTCAACCATGCATTCATGCAATACAGATACTACAAGTTTTTGTTTGTTCGTAGAGTACTTTTATTACTGTTCATAAAAAAATAACAAAAAAGAATAACTGAACCATACTTGGCACGATTCGATTACCAGAGGAATGTATAACTATCAAGTTAAGAACATCAAAAAATAAATATCTAACAATTATTGTACTTTTATTGAAAATAGAATAAATAGGTCACACCACAATTTGAGTAGTAGTATTTTTAACATTCGAGGAAAAAAATTGCTTATATATTTTTAGAATTTATATAATATATAAATTTTATTATATATTACATATAGATTTCACATACATGTTTTGGCACAGTAAAAAAACAAAAAAGAACCACTAAAATAAGATAATACGCTTTGATTAAATAACTGATCCCATACATATCCCTTTAATATTCAATTTGGTGGTGTAATTTATTTTTCATACTATAGAATTTAAAATCGAGTGTGGTTGGGCGCTTCAATCTAGTAAATGTTTCGTTTATCACATGATAAAATCACTTATAATGCGTACAGTTTTCTAATATCAGCACTGATATGAATCTATTACATTATAATATGATTTACATCGTATCATTTTGCGTTGCGGCACCAATACACAATTTTATATCTAAGTCTATTATAGGATAAAAGCAATATTGTAAAATTTCGCACATTCTAGTACACGTGTTACATAGAATAGGTACATATGACATTGCCTAATAATAACCATAGGAAAGGTCACGCTCCACAACGCTGACGAAATTCATAAACGTATTTACGTTAGAGCGCGGCTTTTCACTGAAGATTATTATTAGCATAATGTTGTGTTAAATGCTAATGCAAATTATGACTAACTACTTATTTCCCTACTTCAAGTAAATTACATATAATTTAATTTAGTGTAGATATTTATAGATAGTACTGATTAAGACATTAGTTATTCTGAATATTTGAATTGCATTATTATATTTTTTTCAATATTGTATGTATATGAAAAGGTACAAAATAGTCGTAATTATTACGTGTACAAATCTACTTTCATATTATAATACTATTGGTATAAATAAATTGTAAACTGCTGGAGTCTTACAAATTGATTGATTAATGTATTTTAGAAAATTCTTTAGGGCCGTTAGTTGTCACACCGTGTTATCGTATGTACCTATTAGAAGTTGTGTGATAAGCTTAAATGTTAAATATAAAATGAATGGTCAACAAATAAAATATGTTTACCGACTTACTAAGCGAATGTACCTTTCTTATGTAACTAAAGCAATAAAACAGCAAAAAAAAATGTTCCCTAATATAACTAATTCATTAAATGTATTAAAATGCACATATATTTGCTTTGATTTCGATCACGCAGTGTATAAAAAAACATTTACATGATAATATAAAAAATAAGAACGTAATCTTAGATAGTTAAAAAAAAAAGAAAATCGTATAAATATAATGAGAGAATGTAAATAATATTTTTTTTTACCCAGGAACTTTGTTCCTGTCGATTATCCTAAGCGATTTCACAGATCGTTCATGTTTTAACATGTAAAAAATAATGCATATCACTGTAAAATAGTATAAAAAATAAAGACATACTGAATATAAAAATACATAAAATTAATTTTACTCCATCAGTGTAGCAATAAAAATATGATTTGATGCATCTAAGGGTACATTATTAACATGTAGCTAAAGGACTATCGCCACGATATCTTCTGGCAATGATACAGTACCGATTTGCTACATGTGAGACTTACTTGCATTATAAATATACTGCGTGACATTCTGTACTATTATAGATATTTGTATATTCGTTTCTATTGCCTAAAATAAATGATTTATATTGGGACAAGTTAATAATAGATGATAGTGGTTACATCGCGACTATATCGGCGAGCATTTGGGACCGTAATTGTCTGTATCGTCGCAAGAAATTATCGTTCTTAAGCTCTATGTTATTCTACACAGCTAAGATTGATTCTACACATTGGATAAATTTATCATAAAAATATTAAATCACACCAACAAATAAATTGTTATATTTAATTCCTAACAGTAGGAACAGTTTTATATCATATGGTTTTTTTATAATTTTTCTACTTAAAGTATGTTATATTTAATCTCGACCTAAGAATAAGTGAACACTTGGCAATAGGCCCTTCGTACATGTGCACGACAAAAAATTACTTATCGCCTTTAATTATACCAAAGTTCATTCGCAGTTGCTCTAGGAATACAAACGTGAGAATAGTATGCGGAGCAAGTCTTGCGAATGCTGGAATGTAACCTTTGAAAAGAGCTAGGGGACCCTCCTTGGCAGTGCTCTTGACAAGTGACAAGATACTCTTTACTTCGCCAGGTTTTGCGTTCATTGCTCTGGTCTTCAAAACATCAACTGGCTGGGTGAGTGTTGTTGCAATGGCGCCCTGTAATTAATGGATATAATAACAATTTTCGATGTTTTGAAACATTTGATAAGTAATGTAAATCTGTTATTTATTTGTAAAGTAACATTATTTGTATGCAACATATTAGACTATCAGTTTAAAATGAAGAGTATAAAAATACAAGGAATACTTGTACGTATTTTGTAATAAAAATGAACTTACGGCCATAAGACTAGAAGTAACATGTGTTACAACATTGTCTCCAAAGTAGGGAGAAGCTAAGAGTATGGCCTTAATGGTGTCGTAGAAGGAGAGTTGGCCGATAGTCATGAGTGCGGCGCGGCTGCACGTCATCGACGCACCTGCCCACAGTCTCACAATCCCCTCTTGAGTTGCTACACGCCACAAGCCATGTATAGCATTCTTGTAACTAAAAATAAACATTTACCCATCATACAACATTACTTAAACTACACTAAAGGTCAAAGGAAATTAACAAATTGTACAATAGCAAATATAAGTCATTGCATTAGACATTTTTTTTACTGTTGTAATTAAAGCTGTTAATGAAATATTGTTAGCTATAAAGCGAATCCTGTGCAAATAATAAAACCAGTTGATCTTTAAAATTGAAAACATACTTTCTCCTCTGTTCTGGTGGCAGTTTGACATCGTTTTGCATCCGCACATTTACCAAGTCCGCTGGATTACCAACAAATCCTCCTGCAAATCCACCTAAGCCAGCTAAAAATGCTGACATATAGAATGGCATGTTACTGCCCTAAAACAATGAAATGATAAGCAAATAAATAAAATTTATGTGAGTAACAATAAAGACACAATTTATCTGTACATACATCTTTCTGTTAATTATAATGTTGCATTGTTTAAGTAAATGTTTTGTGCATATTCATATTTCTTTGCACATATACAAGTATTAAATGATATTTATTAGGGAGACAAATATGCTGATAAGTATCTTACATCTTTTGGTGCAAGTTGCTGTTTTGCAACTTCATAAATTCCAAATCGAGCAGTGGAATATGTAAGTTGACGAAGGAGAGACGCTGATATTCCATTGTACAGGCCAGTGATACCTAAAAAAATATTTATTCTTAATGTATTTTGAACAATTAATTGAATCTTAACAAATAAAGACTCATTGACACAGTCCACCATACATATACTGTATTTTTGTTATTATTAATAGAAAAGTGATGTAGCTATACGGATACACATTATTGGAGGCAATCACCTTGTTCCTCAAGAGTAGGAACACATCTGCATCCATCCTTAAATAGAACTTCCGTCCTATTTGAGATTGGACGTGGTTGTCCATGGGCTGCAGTGACGACTTAACACCAGGTGGCATGCATGCCCATTTCTTACTCTTTCGCAATAAAAAAAAAAAGAGCTACATGCCAAAAATGCTGCTTTTGGGATATCACGTTGTTCGAAAATAAAAAAGTAGACCTTTATAGATTCAATTACATTACTTTCCACATCTTATATCTTTGTGAAGCATATTAGTTTCTGTAATATAGTTAAAAAACTTTTGAGGATCTAAGATCTAGTTTTCAGTACATATTATTAGTATTCTGTTGACTGTTTGTTTGTATATCATTGTCATTTAACTAGACAAGTACTAACATTCAAAGGTGATTTTTATAAGATATGTAATGAAGTTTTAAATTTTGATATGATTAATTTTATATTTAGTGACAGCAGACCTATCTTATTCCATAACAAAGTAGTTTGAAATACAATAATATTTTCGAGAACATACTTTCAATTACATTATGGATTTTAAATTTAATCCATGAATTATATTGATAATGGGATGCTTCACTGTCCATGGTCAATCAATACAAATATTTCAGTCATACATTTTCTTATAAACCAAATTCATTCAATGGTGTAATAATATTGTACAAATTATATATTTTTACTGTATTGTATATTCTGATATAAAATATCCTTACTTAAATTCTGTTCATTTATATTTCAAATAATTATATGTATTTTAAAATTTAAATGTAGTTTGTAATTTACGCTAAGTGTAAATCTTCTTTTATAAAATATCATATAAATCAAATGAATAAACATGTATAAATACATCCTTATCACCTCTTAACATAGTGGTAAAAACAGAAAGCGGATTTAAATATTTGCATATTTCTATAAGGCATGCATACATATAACCTAAAGTAAACTAACCTTGATTTTTTAACACAATTCCAGTAAGTTTAAACATCGAAATATTCTTTCCCTTTTGCGTCTGCATTTGGACCTTGAGTAGATCCAGAGGGTGCGTGATACAGGCCGCTCCTGCAGATGCCAGGCCTCCGAAGTACCATTTCGAAACCTTCACTTCCTTTACCTTGCTCATACTGGAATAAATAATTTATGTACTAGTTGTTCACTCCAGCGGTTATTGGCAAATACAAAACGGTCATAATTAGCTCCAGTATTTCAAGGTGAGTTCTATGTCATGATTTCTCATTTTACATTATGTAATATTGTGTCAGTGCATCTCGTTACTAAGTATTTATCTCATTATTAACACTGTCCGACTGTAAATTTAACCTCAGTCGAACACCTATGTTACTCAGGCACACACATGTTGTAATATAATGTAATGTGTCGCTCTGTGAAGTCATCATTATCACAGAACATTTTTACTATGTCAATGTGAAGAGGGTGATAAAAATGACAAATTATCATTGACATAGTCAATGTCAAAATTGACAATTTACCAGGGCTTGCTCCTACGATCCGAGTTATCATTGCCAATTTGCCAAATCATTATCGATATCGATCGATCAATATGAATAAATAAACATAAAAATCTATATATTGGGCATATTTGTAGAAAAGGCCATCAATATTTTATTAGAAAATTTATCAACTGCGATAGCATATGTTTGCTCTTGTACTGCGATAGTATACGACTGTCAAAAGTTTACTTCTGTCTGTTTATGATAATGTCAAATGAAATTGGTGACAAGTAGTAAATTAAAAGTTTGTTCAATCGAAATTATTTAGATAACCTCATTGTGAAATGTTAAATGTATTAATTTTTGAGCACGTTTTGTGGAATTTCAATTATTTATTTTAGTGTATAAAAATATGTTAATTTTATGGTTTTGACTAATGACGTATTGTAACGTAAAGCGTGAAATTCTAGATATTAAAGTGAAAGAAGTAAACTTCCATTTTGCAATTAACTTACATTATTTTCGTAGTGGCAGATCTAATCACAATATTTATTTGTTCAAATGAGCCACATAGAATTAACTTTTTAAATTCAGGTAGGTGTTGAGATTTTCAGCTATATGTAATTATTAAAGTTATGATTTATGAGAACTAAGCGTTTTGGGTTAAAGAGGACGCAACACTAGCTAACCAGATACGAGCGACTAAAGTTGATATTGCAACGAGTTTTGTCAGTCGACACACTTATCGGCTTTTTTATAATATCAGTAGTTTTTACAAAGATAGTCATTGTAATCAGATATTAAATAATTATGGGGTTTTTTGTTTCAGAATGGCTTCTGATATTTTGGCGTGCCTTGAGTTGGATAAGCAGTTACTTATGAGTAAAGTGATTGTTGCTAAAGAAATAAATGGCTGTGACAGCTCTTTCATTACGAGTTGTGTTCTTGGGCATTGTGTAAAAAACAAAAATGCTGTGCTGGTTATACTTAACCACAACTCATTTGCACATTACCACAATATTGGTCTCAAGATAAATTATAACTTGCTGAAGTCGGTAGATTCTGGACTTGTTCAGGTTTATAATGCTGCTAATGAAATTGTGAATAGCATATTGGTTAATAAAGAAATATTATTGCAAGAATTGTTAAGTAAAATTGAAAAGGAAATACTTGCTATGCAACAAAAACACGGTACAATTAATGTAATCCTAGAAGGAGTATCTCATTTGTTTGATTTGCAATTTACGTTAAGAGATGTTAATGCTATTTGTAAAGTAATCATTGATATGATAAGAAAATTTGACAATTCATTTCTTTTGTGCCATTGTAATGTAGCTAATGAGAATGATATTACACATGTATTAGCAAATCTTTTATCTCATAAATCAAATACAGTAATAGAAGTGGAAAGTCTCTCCTCTGGATGGAGTGCAGAAGTTTCAGGACACATAACTGTAAGACATCCGAGTCAAAAGTTTGATCAACATTTGTTTGCATTAGAACAGAAGTCAAATGAATATCTGTTCAAGTTATTTGATAGAGGAGTAAAATTGTTTGCACCAGGCACAATCTAATATTTTGTTAATCTTGTTTATTATGTAGTATTTGGTTCTTTTGCTTTAGGAGCATAAGAGCGAGATTTGAGCAAAATGTTAATTATACTGTCATATAAAAACAAGATGAAGTTCTAATAAAACCTCGATATTTCTGCAGTGGGTATAACCAATTTTCGTACATAAATTAATTAATGATCTTAATATCATTTTGTTTTAACACAATCATCTTGATGATTTTCCTATAAGTATTATTGATGCAAATAGACAAATTTACCATTTTAATAATACAAGTAGAAAACATATACATATATACCATTTAATATGAACTCTGTGAGGCTCTATGTTATCACCTGTCTGGCTAAACTTGTGTCGTTCTGAAATTGAGGAATTAACTGATGGATTACTACCTGTTCTACTTAATACTATTATTGCATTACATTATTTCATTAATATTATTTCAAAAATCGAAAAAGCTTCTCATGCATATAAAATGTCAAGAGTTTGTCAAGGCACAACTTTTTATGAGGTATTATTATTATCAATTTTTCGCCTTGTAACTGTAGTATATAATACTGATGTATTCATTTAACTAATTAAGCCTAATTTTATTGAAATAAGTACTTATTTAAAAACTTTCATATTGGGTAGCAATCATGACTATTATCATTAATTAAAAATGATTGTTTGTTACTCTTCGCCAGAGGTAGATGTCTGGTTTTGCTGTTATTAATAAATAAATTATTTGTGAGTATATATATATATATATATATACTTACAAAACTGGAATCATGTTTACTAGTAACAACCGGTCCTGTTAATTTGCTTTTAGACAATGGCAACTAATTGCAGGCACAACTTACCAATAAGTATGTCTCTTATACAAATACCTATTATATAAATTAAAAATATTTTGTACTAGTGTAAAAGTATTCTATGTAAGTATGTTGTGTTAATAAAGAATATATTTGATACAGTACTAGGATTTTTATATGTTTTTGTACCTTAGTATTGTAATTTATTCCTTAATATGCCTAAAGATTTCTTGATGATTTAAAATCCTTATGGATCTGATCCACATTTGATAGTATAAATATTGTACCTTTAGAATTTGAGCTATACTAATACCAAATGTAATGCTTGTATGTATGAGCGGTGAATCAAGAAAAAAAAGGTGTTTTTTAAATAAAGACTTATTGTTCATTTTTCCCTTTTATATGTACGATTTATGTCATAACATAATAATGTTACATGTTAAAAGTTAAGTTAGTTCTTTTAAGGTAGAATAGTGAAATGCCTTCTTAAGGAACCTTATAAACTTTTAAATAATATTAGCAATTGTACGTACGTTCGTATTTTATTACTTTTGAAATGGATTCTTATACCAGACAGATGTAGAATATTAGAAATAAGGTTTCGTAGACTGAGCACGGAACGACAAAAAAGTTCAGTGATTCTAAGAGTGAGCAAATTATGTAATGTTTTTTAATTATTAAACCTAGTGAAAAATGTAAAATCTAGCGAGTCCTAGGTTTGGTTATTTTTATGTATTTTTATTTAAGTGAAAAAAGAGGCAAACGAACTTTCGGGTTCGGCTTTTACGTAGATCTTGTACATTAAAATGGTCTTTTGGCTTATAAATAGTGCCCGCAATCGCATCTCTTCAATTGAAATAAAAAAATGCTTCACAGCGAATTAAGAAGTCGCGGGTGATGCTACCCCGCTCGAACTTTAGTTGTACCTATCAAATTTTATATTAATTATCGTTATCCTTTTAGATATTACTGATTAGATAAAAATATATAGCTTTTGCTATTCACTTGATTCAGGCGTATCGAACTACGACAGTGTATCACGCTGAAAAATCTATCGTTATTCATTTAAGCTTTTAAGTCTGCTCCTTTTGTACCTATTCCAGGGCGCTACCATTACCATTTAAAATCGTCAACGGCGATTGCCGTGATCTGTTGTGCATCTGCCTTCTTCCTTCCAATGTCATTAACGCACTGCCTATGGAGACTTAATCGCCAATTGTTTCCAAATATCAGTTTTTCATGACATTATTGGATTATATCAAAGTATCTATCCAAAAGTAGTAATTGAAGTATAATAAAGTTGTAAAATATATTATACCTATGAACATTATTATATAAAATCTCAACCAAAGCCTCTTTTAAAGGAATAAAACTTGAAAAAAAAACACGTAATCTTTGATTTTATATATCGACTTCACAATTACCTTTCTATTCATAATGTGCGTGTATGTGGATTAATTAATTTCTTCAGAAAGTTTTTTCAACCCTTACGAAATAAGAAACAAAATATTAAAACTACTAAAATTGTTACCTCACCATCGTAATTCGTATTGGTCATTTAAAGCAAACCTACACATATCTACTATTATCTCAAAAGCAGTGCCAATTGCTTTGGTTTCTGTTTTGATGTATAAGAAAAATGTAAAGAATGTGAAAAATACATCATCAAAAATTCCATTCGTTTCAAAGAAACGTCACTATTTATTTAAGGTTTCACATCATTTAATTGACGCAGGTGATAGCCAAATGGCGCGTTCTTATTGTATGTTGCGTATGTTCTCTAGTTTTTTTTTATTGTACTAGAGTAAGAAACAGGCATGCAGGCCACCTGATGTTAAGTGGTCACTGCAGCCCATGGACAACTACGCCCAATCTCAAATAGAACAGAAATTATATTTAAGGATGGACACGGATGTGTTCCTACTCTTGAGGATTAAGATGGTAGCCTCCAATAATGTGTATCCGTCAACCACACCTCCCCAACCGAAACACAATACATGAAGATCGTGTTGCTTTACGGCGGGTTATCAGGGTGGCGCCGCCCCGGACGATCTCTAACGGCTCTACCACCTTCAGAAATTTGGGGTTAGACGAAATTATGTAGATCCGTTGTTCAATCTCTTCAATAGATTCTTCCCAATACATAGATTTTTAGCTCAATAATATCGTTTTAGCGGGTTTAGTTATGTCGTCAATACATATATCACAATTACTACTTCGGAACATCTGTTTATTGAGCTGTTTGTATTTTGAAAAATGTTTGTAGTTTGTATTTGGAAATTTTGCTGATAGATGTTTTTATTTAGCGTAAGTAAGCACGAAGAGAATTAGTTTTGAAAAATCCATAAGTTTGATTTTACAATTTTTTATAGATTTGCTTCAAACATACATGTAAAGTAGAAATAATAGTTACTATTTATATTGAGTAAAATAACTATTAAATTTGTAAAGTAGGAGTGTCCGGAGAATCGCTTCGTATAACTGTAGTGAAGTTATGAAAAATATAATAAAGCGTGTCAATAGGTACAATATGTAACTGAATATCAGTGAAAACTCAGTTATGTTTTACATACATTGAAGTGACATTGGAAAGGTGGAAACCTTCTCCTGCTGCTACAACACTGCTGTATAATTCTGGGCACGACGCGCTCGCGGCTCCTATACAACTGTGTCGTAGCGACAAATTGGTATGGATTACAGGCGAACAAAAGTGCTGTTTTTACATCAGCGCTACAAGACTACTGGCATTACTTCTGTGTATTCGTAGATGATATACACATGCTAAAATATACAATATTTTAGTAATTTATCGGCGTATCTTCAGTATAATCAAATAAGTTCCAGTTTAGGGCCGCCTCCCGCAATACTAATCTATATATCCGCGCCGCAGGGAAAGTGTTAAAAGGTTTAATGTAGTTAAGCTTCAAAGAGATTTGCTTGTATCATCCCTTTAACTGTACTTCATATGATATGATATGAACATGTTACATGATATGAAACTTAAATAGGTACCTACGGGAACCTAAGGGGAAGTATTAAATACCTGATAAAGATATCCATTTTTTTTTTAATTTGTTTCAATAATATTTGGTATTTAGTAAATCCAATTTAATTTATTATTTTTTATATTTCTTAATATAAAAACAGTTACAACGTGTTAGGTGCCCGAAAAAGATAGAAATGAGCTTTCGCGGACTTTCACTTCTATTTATAGTGTCATTATTTAATCGAACAACACTATCATGCAGATTACTAAAATTCTTATTTAATAATTGCACACAGGTGTAGCCATGTCACAAATGTAGATAAGTGTATCTAAGCAGCTTTATCCTATATCAATATACCTAACTAGCTAATATATTTATAAAGTATAAAATTACTATATAAAACCCAGGTTTTGGTCACTGTATCGCTTTCGAGTTGTCGCGGAAAATTTAAGCCCATCGTAATTAATGTTAAATCGTAAACAGATGTACAAAATACTAAAACTGGTATAAATCAACATAATGTACATATAATAAAATTGTAACTGATAGCTGTTTGCACATGGAAGTTTTATGAGAAAAACGATTGTTAAGAGACTTCATAAATACAGTAGAACCTAAAACAATAGTTTCTAAAATATTTGTGACAACCGATCTTAGAAACTCCTTTCAGTTTTCATTAATGTATTGTAGTAGGCTTTACTTAATATTTCATTTTAATTTAATTTCAATCATTTCATGATTAAAAATTATTGTCAATTTTAAGGTTGAGATGTCTTTTCTCGGCGTACACTTAGACTTATTGGGTGGGGTAATTTAGGCTTCGTGGTAAACATTTTTGCCGAGGCCTTAACCGAAGATTGCTCAAACTCGCACTGCATCCACCATCCACCAGGAGACTAATGACCTTCAACTTCCAGTTCAGCGGTGGCTGAGGCGGTGATTGGTCTAACGCTGCGGCCTTTCCTCTTCTGTTCCCTAAAGGCAGCGGTTCGTGTCATCTGTACCCTTTCAACGGAAAACGTTAGGTACCAAAGATTGGCAGGCGTCCTCCCATCTTTATATTCTCTTTCTTTTTTTTTCTTAAGTTGTGGGTATGGGCCTAAGTGTTAACCATTTTCAGCCGGTCAGGTTTATGTGGCTTTGACTGACTCGACGGCAAAACGTGAAATATTGTGTACAGTGAAGCATTACTGCCAATTAAACAATAATTTATTTTTGTTACCTTTTACCTTCTATTTTCTTATAAATTTATGATACCTGAGAACTTTTTGCTGTTAGAAAATCTAGAATAATACAAAAATTTAAGCCCCATGTGCATGTGAAGTCGGCAGCAGCTAGAGCATAATAGTATAATTAAAATGTTTAAAAAGCCTAAGTAACATTGATTGTGACATTGTACTTTGATCGTATTAGATATAAAATTTATTCATGCTCCTACTCAACATACTTAATAATTTCTTAACTAATAAATATACATAGAAATTAAATAAAGCAAATTAATAAGGTAAGCATTGCATGCCCATTACTGTAAATGTTTTAAATTGTACTATCATGATCCACGTTACATTTTTGTCTTTGTTGTTGAGTTATTTTCTAACCATACAGAAGAACTGAACATTTTAAAAGACATGTTTAAAATTTTGTTGAAAGGTTATAATAATTTAGAACTGTAAGGTTACTTAGTTTTAGAAACAGTTAAGCAATAAATATTGTTTCTTTGTATTGAAGTGTTTGTGGCATATTGGTCGATTAGATTTTTTTTAATCGGCTATGGCGCGATGTAATTGAGGATACAAAATTCAGACTATCGCATAGCAACTAATCACTTAGCCTCCGCGGTAATGGTTTAAGGAACACGTAGAATTGACTATTATTGTATAATTTTTGGCAAAAGATCACCAGGTCACCAGGACAGTCTTACCCATATCTTGTTATGGCTATGCTTTTCTCATGGGTACAAAACAGTTTCCTTGTATCTTAAACAACAAAAAGGGTAATTTCCTTCATATTTATGAAAATTAACAAAAAAAACAAGTTTAATCTACCTTAATTAGATAATATTATAGATTTTCATTGTGCACCTGCATCCTATTTTTACATTATAATCCTTAAAGGTGAATCAAGACGATAAAGAATATTTTGATATCCAGATGTATTATTATCACCAACAGAACCGTGGCCGATTAACAGAACCGTTGATAAAAATTTGTATAAATATCGATGTATTTCAAAGCTCATCATCAGTTCTCTAGAACAGCCCAACTGCTTGGATCAATCCTTTACAGTTAACGTCTAACAAAATGTACAAGTTTGTACTCTTCGCCGCCTTCCTGGCCATCGCTCAAGCTAATACTAACGTGCAAAGTTGTAAGTAAAAATACATTTTATTTAATTATCGATTTATATTCTTTATTGTTTACATTTACATTTGGCCGATCTAAATTTTAAGTAAATTTAGATACTATTTATTTGATTCAAATTTGACATTTGTATTAACCTATTAACGCCCAAATGAAAAGTAGTCATATTTTTTGCAATATATCTTTATTAGTACAGTACTTTATGACTATAAAGGC
>DWON01002353.1:0-20934 GCA_018251015.1 Phocides pigmalion okeechobee
AAATATTTGTTGGCTGCAATAAATGTACTCGATCTTACATTAACCAATAGCCAACTACTTTTAAGTAATTTCAATACAATCATAATCAAGACTGAGGTACTACCTGAGGCCATAGGTAGATGCGTTGCTACTCCAAGGCGACCTCGTTTAAAAGTGTAGCCGACAACCGCACCTCTCCAACAGAACACAAGTGTTGCTTCATGGTGATTATGAGGGCTGAGGTGGTTCCTCCTCAGTCGAGTACTACCACCTTATAACAACGATGTGTTCTGGTTTAAAGAGTAGGGCAATGAATAGATGAAACGTTTCATCTTACACCCTCATTAGCCTCAAGAAGAAGTTCAATCCCATTTGGGGTTGATTATAGATGTTAATGAACGGTACTAACCAGTTCTTTTAAGATGTTATGCGTGCTCATTTACAATAGCAAGCATCTACATATATACTATACTTATTGTAGAAAAAATGGAGAAACCCCGGGATATCCTTTCAGAAACAGTCTGATGATTTTTGAATTTTTTATACTGCTTTAAAAGCTCCGACTAGTAAGATAAACGTTTTTACGATATCAAGAACTGAGATGGACAGCTTAACATTCTAATACTCACATAATAATGTTATTATGTCACCACAATCACCACCATCACTAGCTGTCAAACAAGACAACATTATTGTGCTCTTTTTTAAGTTAATTTACTTCTTGCTAAATGAATAATCTAAGCCAAGAATATTTCTAAAGTCGTAAATTCCGCCAAATACTTTCTTATATTAACATTTCTCTATATGTAAATATTATTTGAATAGTATACCATCGCAAAAAAATTGTAATATCAATGTTAGTATGTATCTGTGGTTTTCCTTTTACCTATATTTCATTTCAGATAAATTTTCCAGCTCAATGATAAAGGGAAATTCGTATATCAAGTACTCCAAGATTTCAATAATCCCCGTTATTATTTTTTATTATATCATTTGGTTACGATACATACTACTGGCGAGGAGAATTTTGGCAATATGTGTCTTTAAATTTTGCCACAGATTTATTTTTATTTCCACGTAAGTTTGCTTTTTCTATGACCTGTAACATTTAAAACACTGCGAACATCAGACAATAAAGGCACCAGATGTAAAGAGTCACCATTTTTGTAAATATGTGTCTTAGATACCTGCGTTAAAATTTGGTACCTTTACATACCAATATAGAAACTGTTCATTTCTTACATTACTAGGGTAGCCATTTGGGACTTTCATTTTTACTTCCAGCAAAACCTTTAAACAAATTAATTTTATCTACCCGCTGTTGCTTTCCATAATTGTTTTGGGAATACAGAGGTATTTTCATGAAATCAATGAGTAAAATGTGATAATAGCTTTTGTATATAAGCTACCGAACAAAACAGATTTTAACATGCTCTAGTTTAGCATAAGCGAACTAGTACTGCCTAAGAGCAATAGGATTAACTGATATAGCTTAGACCGAACTATATTATCTGAAGCGTATTAGGTTAGGCTAAATTTATCCTAGAATAAATAATATCGCTTCAGAATATCCATTTTGCCCCAATCTTAACTTATTTTTTACAATGTTAATTAATCGAGCGAATATTAATCCACCTGTACTTGCACCAAAAGCCCAAAGCGAGTCTCGCGCACCTTGTGGTTACTCATAACTTACTCATTTGTTGTTAGAAACATTTATTTTAGCGTAGGTCTAATAAGCAAGTCCAAAATATTGAAATTTAAAATTTCTAACATAATCTACGCAAACAACATTCTAAATATTAGTTGGATTTCAAATGTAATTTGTTTCCAAGAAGTTTTTGCATACATATTAAATATCTATCTGGTACATTATGTACAAAAAGCCTCTTCTCATCAACGCTAGCCCTCCTATAAGGAAAACCAGTGTCCCACATGGATTGCTGCCAAATAAATATTGTGCTGACTGTATCTCACTGCCGTGCATGATGTTATACAATCATGATTACTAATTCTGTAACAAATTGTATTATCATATAACTTTTACCATAAACCCGTTATTTAAAAGTTATACGCGAGATGTACAAATGTAAAATACAATTAGGATTGGGTTGGTTTTGTTACATTTTGAATTTTTTGGAGATAACGTTTATGCAAATGATTTGGTCAAGCGCCGACCACAGTTTTGACCATAAAATTAATTACATTTACATTTGTAATTGGTCAAAACGATCTTGATTTAATAATGATTTACTATTTTATATATTGATATCAATGCGCATAAAATATTCGAAGAATATTGAAATGTACTTGAATTGTGATAGTTATCCTATAGATATTTATCAGTAACTGTCAACATTTTACTTAATTTTCATGTTAATGCCTGTAGTACATATGTATACGTAGATATATAATGATATTTAAAGGTCATTTAAGGCCGCCCTCAGCTCTTTATTTCCAAACAATGACGTGTTTTCCTATCCAACAACAAATTTGTATCTAGATAAGTAATATGGATGATAGCCATAAAAGGCACATTAATATGTTTCCGAAAATACAAGCAAGCTTTACTAGATTAATTAAAAGCAATAAAGTACGTAATTATAACATGCACGATTAGATATATTATAACATAGTCATCACATGAACGTATTTTATTAATATTTAAATGTTTATTATTTATGGTCTAAGGCAAACATCATTTATTTTATTTTTTTAACTTTAAAAAGGTATTTCATAATACCACACGTAACTTTGTCAAATTTGTTAAAGTGTCAATATCAGCACAACACATCTATTGTACTCTACACCTACGCTTAAAATTTTTTGATGAAGTACTACCTAACACAAAATTGCTTTCATAGGAACAGGTCACCGAATTAATCGATGAAAATGTGTTATTTTATCATTTTATTCATGATTTCACCTTTTACAATAAACTTAGGTATTAATTGAAAAGTTTTTAATCATTATCAATAACTAGTTGTGTTATATTGTTTCGGTGCGGATCTAATAGAGTTTCTGTAACGGACTTGTCCCCAGTGACTAGTATGAGACAGCTACGCAGTCCACAATATCCCACGCCTCGCTCCGATTTTATTGACCTGCACTTATTGGAGCTATATATATCTGGCTGGTTCTATTAATGTAACAACTTTGGAAGTATTATTTTATATGTTTTATTACAAAAATGGAGGTATGGAACTATTGTGTTTACTGCAAACATTGCTCTTTTTTACTTTTGTTTATTGTATTACAATGTAAACATGTTGATCTATGTTTGGCTAGTTGGATTTGAAAGTTAGAAGAATATATACATTACGACTTTGTAGCATGAAACGATTGTTGTGTTTTTTTATTTCGTGGGATTGTGGTCAACTATTCCTAGTAATATAGGGGTTCTGATTTCTCTCCGTCTCGTGCAATTTAATGAAGCGACTTCTAAACCATAACATAAAACTCATACGTTTAAATTCTTATAAACTCACGATCTACAAAAATCTGTCTTAAAATAATGTAAAAAAAAAAATTTGCTCCATAAATAAAATAAGTCCTCTATCTTGTTACGAATTCATCACAATTCTTCAAATATTAGACAAAAAAGGACGAACACAAAAGTAAACGACGAATACGATCCGAATACACCTGCGCTTCCACGATTGGATTGTTCTTATAGTAGAATTATGAGGAAATAAAAAATAAATAATTATGTGCTATTTCGCCGCCATTTCAAAAGTGTTTTTAATTGAAGTAACTATTATTCCAATAGCACCTTCTTCGTGTTAAAATATTCAAAGCTATCCCTAAAAATACGTGAGCTCGTCGGATTAAATATTTTTATACATTTTTTTTTGTTTTCAAACGTTATTTATGCTGTTGACAGTATTAAATTATAGTTCAACTAAAATAAAATATTTTTATCCGATAATTAAGATTACTTATATTTTTATTGAATTGTTAACATTAGGTAAAGTAACAAAAATATGTTCGAGATTTTGGCATTTATCAATAATTACTATCACAGAGAATTGTTTGATGATCAAGCGCAGAGTAATCTACCACAATTTCATCGCCTCTTACTTAATACCTGCTGAATGAATATAAAAGCATAAATAAATTATCTCTATATTCCATCTTCTTGCGCCTGTTTATACAGACTATTACTTTTATCAAGTAATATTTTTACACAGTTCAGATTCTTGGTAAAAAAACCGTAAGAGAGCCTAAAGTAGCTATAACAAATGCCTAACCCAAATATTTCCAATTTTAATGTTTTACGGTACTATTGTGAGTAAAACGACATTATTAAAAAACCTGCTTCTAAAAAGTTATTAGGAATAAAAAGTTACTATAAAGTAAATAATAATAGGTATAAGTATAGTGTCGCAAAATTGAAAGAAATAACGATATCCGGTGCTCCTGTATTATACGATCAATGCTAAATACGGGAAAGGACGACCGAATTAAATAAAATAACAATGTGGTAATATGAAAAAGGAATAATATCAGAGAGCATGCGAAAATGAAACATATAAGCTAATTCCATCGTCAATAAAAGTCGAATCTGCTCAAATGAGATTTGTATACCGAACTTAGCGATTACTAAGCACATTTGTACTATGTTAGATACGGTTCACTTTGTTCGGCTACGCAGGTTGTCTCAGAGGATCGATACCCATTAGGTGAAAGGAATTCTCAAGTGAAATCCGTGTTCAGAAACACCTTTGAAACGTACTCTGTTTCATGACAGTGGTTAGCACTACGAACGGAGCAAATAGCTTGCTTCATTTCGCTAAAGGATGAATACGTGGTGATAAAGCTTACTTTGATCGTACATAAAGTATTAAAATAATTTTTTTTTTATTAACTCATAAATAATGCTTTATTTTCGTTATTCAATTGAGTTGATATTTAGCACACTTATGTAACAACATAATAATATGACTTGGTTACATTTGTCATATTAAGTAATATAGACTAAAACAAAAATAAATACATTGAAATTCTTCAACTACACGAAGAGGCCTCTCGTGTTTCAGTTACTTGGGTTTATCTTGAATAAGGTTGTACAAGTAACTTTACTATACAAGTAAATCATCAACTAATCATCAATACCATGTCATCTTTGAGCTTCTAGGTTTTGTTTTAATAAATACTACATGCGTAGGTGATTTCTAATATTTTATAATGAACTGAAAGCTAAAGGAACTCATCGACGACAGAGCACAAAACCGTCGTGTTTCGGATCTTTTTTTTATAAGTACCAATGAATAGAGTAAGAAATATACATAAAAGGGAACAGCATTTAATATTTAACATAAAGACATTTAATGTTTAAATTTATGGAATATTTATAAATCGAAAGAACCTTTCACGCCGTCTAGTTTTCTAAAAGTATTTAAATTAAGGGCTTGTTTATAAATAAACGTTTATTTTGTTAACAAAATCTAAACAGAAATATCAATTTTCCTTTACCGCTTATTGTGATAACAAGATACTCAATAACTGGCCAACGAATCCCTCATTATTTCTATTATCGAAATAATGGGACCAATAAAAGGAAATCGAGTATACAAATGATCGTAATATTATGATATGAGATACATTTCATTGAAATATATTTTACAATGGCTATTTTTTACTTAATTTAAATCCTGTAATTTTGAATATTAGGTCCGGTTAACAGACAATGTAAGATTACGTCCGTGATGACTGAACTGATATCAATTGGACTTTCACTGGTAGACAGCTTAAATTATAAGGATTTACTTCATTTATCTTTATTTTACAAAGAGTTTTAGCTTTCCATACAAAAAATATTGGTTTCCACAATAAATTGTAATACGATGTTATAAATGTTCCATACTTTTAATTTTATTATTAATTATTTTATTAAATTACTAAGAAAATTCATCAATAGTCCACTTTAACCAAAAACCTTGATGTTTTTACTTATTTTGTGTATCAAAAGTACAACAATTTGTACATATAAATATACAGTGATCCCACACTGCCATATTATTTAAATGCGGGGAAAGTAAATCTTTGATATGCTGAGTAATGTCGTATAAAATGGCAGCTCTATAAAATATATGAGACCAGAATATGGCCCAAGGCGGGAAGCTAGCGCTTCATAATGCTGCCATATAATACTAGCTTAGGGATTCAAATAATACAACTTCAGTAGAAACTATCTTGAACAGCTCAGAAGTCGTCATTTCAGGGATGACGTTCATGCAAGTAAGCAAACTTTCCACTACAGACCAAGAGTTCGAACGAAGGTCCTGAATAACGTGAAAGTAGCCGTTTTACAAACAATTCAATTGTTAACTGACGCTTTCACACTGGCTACTTTGCAACTAAATTAGGTACATAAATGGTAAAATCTTGATAGAAATACTTGTTTGCTAAACTTTTCTGATTGCTTCTACTTAGAAATATAATTTAATTTTTAGTACTAAATTCGTAAGTTTTTTCAATGAGTGTCATATAGAAAACGAGTGTAAAGTCCATCTCATGTTGAGCGGTTACTGAGGTCATATACATCTGTACTTGACTCCAGATAAAACAAGTCCCACCTGAAGTCAATTACAGATACGTTACTATTCCTGAGACTAAAGATCCTGGCGACATATATAAATAAGTCAGTAATAGTACATTTCCACCCAAATGCGGCACGCTACAAATGGATATTTCAATGGAACCTTCGGGTCGAATGTGCATGTTTTTCCATATTGCAAGTTTCATAATATTTGCAAACTACAGTTATTAAAATAAATTAAATTTAGGATAAAATATGATCTTTCATCTTAAAAGTAGATATTGGACTTAAATCTTAAAATATAATATTTAACACCAAAATACATAATATGCAAAATGTAATAAAAGACAACTCAATCTTCTGGATTAAGATGGCATAAAAGTAAATCAGTACTCCATTGCGACAGTCTAAATTTTGTTACCAGATTTCTTTTTCAGAGAAAATTCCATTAGTTGCGGAAAGGGCATTTCTTTTAAGAACGGTGCAAAGTATACCATACTTTTAGAGTACCGTTTTAAATTACCTCGTACCTATATAGATGGATATAGACCTATCATCTTTGGTTTTTACGATAGGAAACCAGTTTTATTATTTTACACTACCTATCACCAGGTTGATAGGTTTTGAGATAAGTCTAACATCAAGTGATTAGAATATTTTAAATAATATCGGAATTGAATCAATGCTCAGATATAGATACTATTTTGTTTTTATTTTAAAATATTTAACAATAACACTAATTTCTTCAAGATTCTTCTACTTCCAACAATGAACCTAAAGGGACGAATCATATAAATAGAACCATGTCCTTACTCGTCGATTCGTCATTCTTTGAGGAAAATTATCGTTATAACTCAATTACGAAGTACAGAAACAAGTTTGTAAGAACATATATTCAATTGATAAAGTAGTTGTTTCAACTATTCATATTACACATTGTCCTTGAAGCATATGGGCTCTCACCATCTGTTCAATATAACCGTATTAAAATGCTAATTAGAATTATTTTTTGATTGGTAAGCATGATCCAAATTCAATCAATATTCAAAACTATGTGAAAACTTGTCTTCTTTAATAAATCCAAGATGTCTGTTCGTATGTCTCTCACTTGCAACTATCTTGATAGCTATAAAACATTAATTTTCACACGCTATGGTAGCACGCATCATGAATATAATTAAAAATTGTTTTAAAGTTCCTTAAGAAAAAACCTTATTACTACACCCACGCTATCCGCCCGCTAGTCTTACATTTAAAGGGCTGTATCTTTTGAACCGTAATAGGTTGCTAGTTAACATTTTCTTAGTTATTATAGCGGGTACTCTAACAAGAAAAAAAAAACAAAAGCCTGAGGAGCAATTCTGAGGGGCTAAAAAGGAATGCTTCGTCTACACCATCGTTATATATTAATTGAAAACATAGAGCTGATACAACTGCAATTCGATTGGGGATGTAACATTGTCGCATTTGTGTCATTTGCATTTGCCAGTTAAATTAGATGTGGATGACAACGGGCTGCTATGGCCACTTAACATCATGCATGCGTGCGTACTCGTTTTCTACCTTCTTACCTTTTGTCAGCAATAAATTGAGAAATACTACATATTTATAGTCATGAATAAATTACGACTAAAATGAATTTCGGCTTTGGCCATCACTGGAAATTAAAGCTTCACACTTCGCCTCGGAGGTGGGTAGGTAGATAAAGTAAACTTTGTTATGTCATTATTCAGTTAATCAAAGACAGAGGTGATTTACTTTATCCTTCGCTCGGTTAATACGGAATTTACAACTGGGGCCAATTGCTTTACGTTACCCCGAGCCATGAAGAACTCTTAGCGAATGAACAGCGCTCCTCAAACCGACTAATAGACTCTAGACGACTGCCAATATATAGTCTAATACAAAGTATCTGTCAAATAACGTGGTTGATTCCTGAATAGCTGAGCGCAAGTAGTAAATATATTTGAGCATTTTTGTATTTCGGAGGACACATCAAGCAATGGTCGCAATTTGTATCACTAGATATGTTATAAATAATACCTAATACATCCAAAAAACAGTCATAGCAGCTCTTGTGTGTCGTGATTATACAAATAATATGTTAAATAAAACAATACTGATAATAAGTAGGTCTTAAATAGCTGACGCAAATTTTCATTTGTTTTAGTACTCAGGCAATGTCACCTATTCTTAACATCGTAACTGGTTGTTTTAAATTTACGTGAAATCCTTTAACCCTCTATTCTATTCAGACGCTTTAAGTTACAATAAGAATCCCTGTTGATTGTAAATAAATTAATAAAACTTTCACAAGAAAAGATTTCATAACCTAATTTTAATGATATTTCTGCTTATTTCACATGTTTGGTAATTTACAAGGTCACAAGCAAAATAAACTTTATACTTAATTCGCTATGGCTCACATTTCTTAATACACTAAAATATAAGTTTTGTCATTTTATTAGTCGTGTAACTAACGTGACATGTCATTAAAACGAGTCACCGATGACATTTAATACTGCCTTACACATTATTTTTATTAGAATTATGAGTGGAGGGGTAAGTCATAGATTAACAGGAACTGAGTCAATTTTAAGTAACTAATGATAAAATAAGTAAAAGCCACGGAAGAATGCCACTCAGAATGCAAAACAAGTTTATTACTAGTTAATTAAAATAACGGCTGGGAATTAAATTATACTACACAAGACTGTAGGATGAACCAAGAAGTTTACAAAGATAACCTCATCCTGAAATTAACAAGGTTAAAGTTCGACCTTGTATCTTGTAATAACTAGTCAAAACTTAATACGTACATTGCGTGGCCTGGCATTTCTAAACGTTAGTAGACAAGATACATGAGTACATAAGTATATGTATCAGAAGTTATAATGTGTTTATAAAATATTAGTGAATAGAATAATAAGTTGACTTTCAAAATACCACCATTATTAGCTATGATGGTGGTCGGCTGCCATCATCATCATTTCATCACCATCGCGTGACATATGTACTTCCAGGATCAATACCAGCTTAGTTCTTCAGAGTGAAATTTGTGACTTACCTTAGAAGTTCTGTCCCATTTATTTAGTATTTGTTACAATGTCTTTCAGCATGTTATGATAAATATAGAAGTCGGAAATAATTTTGCATAAACGTACTAACCTAACCTAACCTTAATATTAAGTGTATAAAAGCATAACGTCGTATATTGATTGATTTAAAATTTTAAAATCTGGAATAAGTAGAGACAAAATCAACAATCTTTAACAATAAATGTTTTTACATAATTAAGTTTGTTGGTTAGCCGCAGAACTTCCTATTCAGTAAAACTCCAATATGAAACTCATATTCACGGTTGTCTGGCGTGCCTTACGTGTTGTATTTAATAATCATTTCCCAAATTTCCCGGCTCCTCTGGGTATAACAAGGTCTAAGCCCACCCGAATATAATTAATATGTGCCTACAATCACTTTTTGGTAGCATTAAGAAAAAATAAAATGTATCTCTATCTTGTCATAACTAACAACTTTCTATTAATATGTAATATCTGAATACTGTCAACGAGGCGTTCTATTTTAATCGTTACTCTAACTTTTATTGGTCTAACTAAATTATTCTGAAAATTATGAACTAACTTTGACCTATGCGAATTGATTGCCAAAGGTTAAAACGTGTTTGTATGGAACCTCACTCTGCTTTGAAATATATTCCGTCTCTATTGTCAATCTAACAATGATCCATAGAATCATTCAACCTAGCGGCGCATTCCGGCCACCTTTCAATAACTCCCGACGATCGTCTTAAAATTATTAAACGGTGGCGAATACCAGGAATGAGATTGTAGCTTCTTCGCTTATTCAATCTGATCATTTTTACAACGACGAGTTGAGACCACAAGTGCCTAGTCATACCGTCCGAGGCGGAGCAAGGAATGAAGACACCGAAGAGGTACGTAAGCAGGGCTCCTGCGCAATTCTTGGGCGATACAGAAACGTACTTACATGTGATGTTTGTCGAATTTTTTAATAAGTAAAAGCCCTATATAACACAAGCTCGACCCAAAAAATGTAAGAAAACAAAAGGGAATACGGTTTGACTCGAAAAAATGGATCAGTTAACATACAATGGTAAGAGGTCTTCTAAAAATATCTAATTATAGCCTATACCACGTTGACCAGAATAATGTAACGTGTTTTTGATAAAATTCACCCAGCTTTAAGTGTATGCTAATATTAGCTCCATCATAAATTTAACGAGCCATAACATACTAAAGAGTGTTTTAGTGATCAGTTAATTAAAACGCTTTTGAGGAAGTTCCATGTCGAGATGTTTTTGCTTCGCTATAAATATATATAAATATGGACACCCCCGCCCTGTTATAATTTATTTGGGCTTTCAACCTTCAAGGACGCATGTACCTAAAATTAATGAAATGAGCCTTCGCTGACGTCTTGAGATAATTTTAAAACACATTATTACACAAAATACTTAATTATTTATATTTCAAGTAAATAAAAGATCTTTGATTATTTATTCGAGATTTTTGAATATTCATTTTGGACTGTTCTACAAAACGAAAGTTATTTGTCTGTATGTGAGTAACATTTTATAAGCTACATTAATAATCTTAACTAATTTATAAGACGACATATTAAAGATATATATTCATAGTAATAAATTATTCACCCATACACTTTAATATTTATTCATCACTTTATTGAATAAATAAGTAATTTTTGATGAAATATTTTTAATGTCCCAACACAGTAAAACTGAATTTATTTGATTACTGCCCACCTATTTTCATCACGATCACCAGATCTGGGTGTACATATCTATCTGCGTGGCTACATCGACACTGATTCGATAGAGTTACATTAAATACTTATCGAAAAATTTACTACCTACCGCTGCAAGCTGTTCTGGTCACAGCAGCCGAGCGAGTCCAGCTTACCAATGCCATAGGATTTCCTCATTGTATCAAATTTTAATTTGATTGGACAAACTGACTTGTAATAAATATTCAATGTAGAATAAATCCCCTTTATAATCTTACGAAAGACCTGAAGACTTTCAAATGACTACCAAAATTTGCTCAAACGTAGTCAAGAACATCCGTTATTACATTTTTGTTTTCATTGAAAACATATTTAAATCGGTTATCCGATTTAGAACTCCTGTGTCACATAAAACTTACACTAAACCTCATACTACAAAATGAAATTCATGGTAACTATACTTGTAACAAAAAAAGCATATAATAATGAGAATAATGTTTTAACAATTCCAGATAAAGAAATATTGAGTAAGCTATAAAGGTTGATTAAATAACAATATGGCGACGAGCTCCTGTCTGCAATATTGACCAAAACAATTTTAACCGCAAGCGTTTATTCAATAGCAGAAGAAATCATAATAAAACATTGGATTAAGGTGATAAAGAGCAATATTTTCGTTGCTGAAACGCTACGTGCGCCACGTTAGTAATTTTTCCACATTGTGGTGAAAAACAAAAGAACACATAATCATGTAGGGATATTCCTAATTGCGCTTTTATGTTTTCACGGCAAAAAATAAAAAATGCGTTCTTTAGTTTAGAAACCTCTTGGTTTTTATTACAATTATCTATGTATGCACATATGTTAATACAGTTGTATATAATAAACCCATTTCTGCTGAGTATAATTGTTTTTGATATTACTTTTAAATATTTATCGGATATTTTAAATTTCATATGAGTTATGCTTCAGTACACCTAATCATAAATATTTTTCATGACGTAGCAACACTAGGAAACATATCCTGTAATGCTCTAAGTTCGAGATCGATGCATATCTTTAAAACTTCACATCTTAAAACGCCAATTGTTTTAATCGAATTCCAATATCCTTCTGAGATGTAATAACTAAACGAGATAGCTTAGTATTTGCACTCGTTAAATTTATCTTGAATAATATTATAATCGTAGATGATGGTCCAAAGACCAGAGTTAATGAAGCTGGAACTGGGGAAATAAGAACTCTTTAACTAAACCAGAAAGTCCCGTTGTGTCTCGTGTGATTAACATTATTTTAATGTAATCGTACGTAACTCTAAATGATGCCTCAGGTCTGATGAAAAAATGGAGTATGAGAATTTAAGAATGACCATAGTACTCCCGGAATAAAATAATCAAAGTGTACAAAAATATAAAAAAACTAACCTAATACAGATTTGTCATACCATATAGATTTCTAATTCTATTCGGAGAGTCCAGAAAAAAAATGTGATTTTTAATAGCTACTCGTATGACAATATTTATAAAGTTTTAAACGTACACAAAAAGTGATAGAATTGCGGTCGGTAATGGAGTTAATCCTTTTCATTACAAATGATCAGTTAGTAACATAACATCAGATATCTAATTTGATGTTGTCAATATTTTATACAAGAGAATTTTACGCGCGTTTTCGGAAGAGCTCTTGGGATAGTTCTCCTTCAACCAATGAGGACCACCCATTCTTCGCCCTATGGCGGAGTACAGGGCCAAAGACAGTAGATGTCTTAAGATTTGTCCGGATATATAAGGATAGATCGAGGTCCCTTGAGCCGGAGGCCACTAACCACCAGCCACGGTAATAATAGGATAGCGACTTCCGTAAGAGAATTTTATATTCTAAACCCATGAATTTTACAACCAACAATTCACTACCAGCTGACTAGCAAAGAGGATTAAATTTATAATTGAGCAACTTGTAAAGATCACAGAAAAACAAATGCCACAGAATGGACGCTACGCTGTCGAACACTTCGTGGAAACCTTTAATACGAGGTTACTTGATCTGTGGATTTTAAGCTAAGCACATACACACGAACGATGTTTTAGTTAAACCCAGAACCGTAAATCGATATTCGGGAACAATATGAAGATATGTGTGATTTATCAAGATAAATAAATAATCAATAAACAAGTGCTAATAGAAGCAAGATAAATATGATACACAGTAAAATACGATTGAAGTGGAATTTCGAATTAATTGCAAATAAAAAATTCACGTTAAACCGCGCAATGTAAATTCCGTACCACTAAGCTATGTATGTTAAGTTAGAATTAAAAAAAAACTTTAATTTTGTTCAGTATATTTAGCATGAGCCTTATGTCAGTAATTCATATATATATTCGATATATATATATATATATCGAATTCATTGTATTATGATACTAGATCCAAAAATTCATGTCATTTGAACTACTCGAAATGTTTTATTCGTCTTCTAGTAATTTAATTTTAAGACATCAAAACAACATAAATGTCAAAATGCCATCGATGTCTATGCGCCAGAGTTGTGAATAAGTGCAGGATTCACGGTCTCTTCTGTCAGCACAGTCCTGGCAGATTTTCCCGCCATGGCTCTAATAATGACATATTTAAACGGACCCTTGCCACCATCGATATCCCTTCAGTTTTAGAACCAGTGAGGATAGTATGTGACTGGCCTGACAGTAAGTTCTTGGAAATAGGGGAGGGCATTCGTATCGGACCCAACATGCGTCAATAAAAATTGACCAGAAAAAAATCAAACAAATAGCCGTTTTTGTACCTTTGATTGACGTTGCTGGTGACAAGAGGGCCGGTTCACATCTTGCCCAGAGAATTGCGATCAATATTCAACGCGGGAATGTGGATAGTGTTCTTAGGACCGTGTCGCATGGGCACAAACTCCGTTTTCATTATTGTAAATAACATGTAAACTATAATATATAATAAACAGACATCCGGCAAACTTAAATTTGCCAGATGTAAATGTAATGTGCCAGCTGTAACGATACAGCGCCAAGAAAATCTCTCATCGAGAATATTAATTAAACGATCCGAAATCACCCAATGTTCTCTTTAAAAGTTTAGTTACACACATAATTTCATAGTAATAAGTTTCACTGTACAGCAGTAAATATAAGAGCTGTAAAAAGATATACTTCCATATTTATTCAATAATTTTATTTGGAATTGCTTTTTTATTATAATTTGTTTTTTTATTAATAAAATGTAAAACAATTCAATGTTATTCTTTAGTAAAGTGTAGGTACTATAACAATAACATAGACGATAAGGATAATCTCGGTTTCATATTCCGTCATTAATTGCTCGTAACTGCCGCTAATAAACTATTTGAATTATGATCACCTCTTAAATATTGATTCAACTTTAATTACTTTTTTATATCCTATAACGTTGTCCTCGCTGAACATATTTTACATGTTTAATATTTCTCGAAATTAACATTATCCGTCGGAATTGCCGCCAATTAGGTTAGCGGCACAATGTCTACGGCGAGCTACGCGCCGCGCTGGCTACGCGCTACGCTATAGTTACGCTCAAAACTCGCCACTCATGGCTTTATTTACATATCTAGCCGACAGCCCACTTCGCTCGTGCAATGCGGGAAAAATCAACAAAGGCCAAGCTTAATTGTTTCCTCAACTGTGCAACGCAACCACTTACGATAGCCATCATTACAGACAAGCTTTCACTCCCTTTCGCTACGTGCCCCCTGCTGTCTGTCGACAGTTAATTAACCCGTTAATTAGATTCCACCGCCGTTGTAGAAACAATTAACACGTAACACTAAATATTTCTTACATTTAAATATTGTAAAATAGTAGTTCGTGTAGCAATTATTCAATTCAATTGAATTAAAAAATCTGTGGTCATGGTTTAAATTATTAGACGCTAAAATTTGAAACAACATATAACATTCACCAAATCATTTTCGTCATTTCCCTCCTCAGTTACAATATATAACATAAATTTAATTTTTTAACTAACATAATTGTATTTTTTGCAATATCTTTATTAATCTATACATATATTAAAATTTTAATGATCGCCGTCTTTATTAACGCAACTGACCTTTCTGATCTTTATTAACGCAATAGAACCCAAAACAATAGTTAAAAGTTTAAAAACAATTTAATTATTTATTTGTGATTTTCGCTAATGTATTGTAACCTTGACTTAAAATTTGATGTTCGTAAAATTTCAATCAAAATGTGAACAAAGAAGATCTATATCTATATCTAGTGCATGTCTATATCTAGTAAATAAGATAAACTCACGATTTTTAAAATAAATACTTATTAATTGTCGCAATTTTTCTATCAACATAGGAATTATAAAAGTAACGATCGTTACTTCAACTACATTGATAAAATCATGTTTGTTTTGTCATTAAATATAATTCTTTTTTATAAAGAGGAATGTATATTTCATTGTACACCATAGTTTCCGTAAAGGTTATAAAAAAAATTGTCGTGTAATTCAATTTCTTAAAGTTTTACATGAAACTTGAGAGCCAAATGTATTTCAATCATAATGGAAGTGATGGTGATGTCATAATTCGTCACATTGTTACGACGTAGCATCTTATGCTAGCATTAGCTCGCGGCTTTTCCTGGAAAATATTTTTGGTTATTGCTTAGTTCGAAAATAATATAGCGTTGCAATGCATACTAGCACTTTGTGTTCAAAATTTCAGTTATATTAAATACTAACAATTAAACAAACGGGCAAAATATTATTTCGGTTAGCGATTTATTTAATCAGAAATAAACATATAAGTATATATAGTATCATTCTAATTATAGATCAACCATGACCTTACTATAAATAACCACAGCGTTAAGAACAGGGGTGCTTATATAGAAAAGCTAAATTTAACATGTCTATTTAAATGAATACGTTCCAAATATGTAAATTGTTAAAATAAAATGGATCCAAAACAAATTAAAAAATATACAATATATAATTAAATATCGCTATTCCAGATGTCCGACTAATATCCCGACAGACCAATAATACTATTAGCTAGTCTCTCTAATCACAGTTTACATAATTTACCGGTGGCCTATTTACATTCTCAACAGAATGTAGACATTCAATTACGTAAGATCTGTGTCTATACTGAAAACTTAAACGTTTAATCAAGATCTTCATATAAAAGAAGATCTTTTGACTTTAAGCTGATATCATCGTAAAAGGAATACATTATAAATATTCGACGTATGGCTATTTTCAAGTAAGCTATGACCTATACTAGTTTTCTTGTTTACCTTGTGTCTTCTTCTAACGCATGGCAGCACAACCATAGCGCGTGTAATATGCATGTGCAAAAACTAGTTCCACAACAGCGCATGTCGCGATAACCTATCCTAAGCTAACATTGACGCGAAATATAGCTTGTCTATTTTAAATGATAACAGCTATGTCTACAACAGTACGCTTTCAATTGCTCTTTCATGCTCATTTTTCGTTTCAAGTTTTAGTTCGTCATGCGTCAAATGCTGTGCCGCAAGACGCATGCAGCTTATCGTTTGTACATGTGTGTCTGTCGCATGCAGCTTGTGTATACCTCACTGACCTTGGCTCTTTTGATTATAACGAAATAAAACACTCAGTTTTGAGATGCAATACATGCTATAATAAAAATAATAATTACTCTTAAATATTTGGCTACTGGTACTTATTTATGTCCTTGAGAGTTTCAGTGCACAAAATGTTGCACCCCAACCCAACGATGATGCATTAGCGTGCGTTAGAAGCATGCGCTGTTGACGAACTACATATTTTTACTCCTCAGACATGTGCCATAGAAAAGCGTAAGGTAAATAAGAAGACGCACTGGTGCACCTACCAACTCTACTTAAATAAAATGTAATAAAAAATATAGTGTATTTTTAGCCTAATACATAAATTTGATACAGTTCTCATGAAAACTTTGTTAAGGTTAAAGCATTTAAGTTCCGTAAAAGTATTTAGGATGTGGAGAAGTTTAGTTAAGTGGTTTAAATATGTAAAATTGTTCAGTCGGCACGCGCACTTTCCGCTTATACACATAATGTTTTTTTCTAGTAATTTGTTAAATGTCATGAAATTATTATGTCAGTGTCGTATCTTAAATATTATTTTTAGAAGGTTTGCGTAAAATGTAAAAAAATCAGTACAGGTTTACATAAAAAAAATTGTTAGCAAATATGCATGCCTGAGAGTCCCCCATTAAGTTTTTAAAGGTGTGCGAAGTTCTCGATCTAAATGGAAACCAGTGCCCAGCTATGGACCAGTAATAGATTGATGACAATGACCCTAAAAATTGACCAGTAATTATGTGGCCAATAAAATACTGTACCTTTACCCTACGATCGGCGTGTTCCGTGTCACTAGAATAATCCACCGATAGTAGTTTTCATTCAATTACTAGTGGCACGCGACTCGCCGTTTAATCGAACAACTACACACACAGTGTCCTCTAATATAGAGAAAAACCTACAATTACTATTCTTTTTTTATCGAGCTGGAGTATTAGAACGTTGAAGGTTAAACACTTAAAAATAAGTAGGGGAACTCACAGTAAATTATTTGATATAAGTGTCATAGAAGAGTAGCTCTTTTACTGCTGTATAAAATAAGATTGTGGGGTTACCGGCCTCCTCATATAGTAGGCGACCACTTGATCCTTAAGAGTAACATTGGTTCTGTATTCGGTATCAGCTGGTATCCCTGTTTTAATTGACTTCATAGTCGATTACAGATGCTCCTGGTTGGCAATTACTACTTACCATCAGGGGAGCTGTACGCTCATTTATCTTAGGGAAGTAGTAAGCTACTAATAAGCTGTCTTACCTAAGTATTCATAGAAACTGTACCTATTTGATGTCATACATCAAATTATTCTATTGAAGTTACATTCCTATAAATATGTAACTTCACATAGAATAATTTGGTGTTTAAAATAAATAAACTATATAGTTTGTTACACATTTTATAGATAAAGATATAGATTAAAAATTATATTACATATTACCTGACTCATCTGATAAATATTGGCTTCTTTACTAATATATGCCCCGAAATGCCACGCAACGTTTTTCAACATAAAAGTTTATTAAAGTGGCCGGTATTAATAAGGGATGGCACGTTTGAATATTTTATCCAAACCATTAATCCTAATTAACGGACGTTTCGGCCTATAGGCACATGTTTATGGATACGACATATTACTATAAAGCTCCCTAAAATAACAAGGCTACTACCCTAATAAACGCAAAAATAATGATAATATTGTAAGAATATTATTTTTAAAAGGCCAAAAGGGAACAAGGCTTTTCAGACAAGTATATCGGCCCAGACTATACATTTATCAATATTATTAGCTTTAGAACCATCAATTTAATAAGTGTTATCTAAATACATGAAAGATTGAAAGATCAAGAATCAACGCAAATCTAAACCGCTGAATCCAGAATTGATTAGAAATTTGCAGATAGATTCTTTACATAGGGTAAGAGAGAACTAAGATTGAAATTTTGGAAATTCCATCCCTTTAGTTTTAAAAAAAAAAATAAGCTGTATATTTTTTATTTATTTTATCCATTTATTTAAAATATGACGTAAAAATAGAGCTGCATATTTTATTAAAATGAACTGTAATATCAGCTTCTGTGTAAGCAAAAGCTAGTTTAATATAAGTTTAGAAATAACCGTAATCTAATTTTAATGACGAAGTTCTGTCGAAATGGCTATACTTAGACGTCTATAATTATTTTTATTCGTATAATTTGTCTACAAATTACTAACCGCGCACTATTCGCTACCTTTTTTGGTATATAAATATTATTACCAAAAGTAGTCTATATTTCTTAGAATATAATCAATTCTAGTACATCCCTCATCAGTCACCGAAGGTCGAGGTTCCATTCACATCAGCAGTCCTGTAAGTTAGGTTTGCGCATTCTTTTTTTCTGAGGTACTCGCTACACGCAATA
Source organism: Phocides pigmalion okeechobee (assembly GCA_018251015.1). Lineage (NCBI taxonomy): Eukaryota > Metazoa > Arthropoda > Insecta > Lepidoptera > Hesperiidae > Phocides > Phocides pigmalion. The sequence continues at coordinate 19,327 of DWON01002353.1, forward strand.
TTACATTTTATATGTAACATTTAGTAACATACTAAAGCAATTACCAACGAGAAGAAAACTATTCCTGTCATCCTTTAAAACATTCAAAACTAACCAACTCCAGAACTTTGTTATCTAACAAAGAACGTTACGTAAGAATATCTTGAGACTATGTCTGGGTAATGTAACTTTTTATGTTATTATTGATTGTAATGAGAATAATTTAAGAATATTAGTGGTAATATTATTTTACTTCTCTCTATAATTTACCGTAGATTCGTACGTAACAACGCTCTAATGTTAAGAAAAAAGCTAAATTAATCGACATTAAAGATAAGATACCTACGTAAATAGTATATGTTCCAACGGGGTATTTTAGTGTTCAGGTCAGGTTCAAATACATTCAGCTTGAGTCTGGGGATAATTTAATTCCTCCATTCATGGAGGTGCGAATTTGCAAGTGCGTATCAGAGGGCGCGCCGGCGACCCCTCGCGCGCCCCCCACCCGCGCCCTGTGAGATGACGTCAACGGCCCGCCGCACCACCCGAATATAAATATAGCCGTGCCGATAGCACGCCACAGGTTTCGGCCCTTTTTACTCAATGTATCGCTTATAATATCTTAACCTCAAGGGTTAAATAGTTATAGGACAATAATGTAAACTTTTAGATAAAGTACCAAAAGTCGCCAGTACCTAAAAAAAGTTTCTGGTCCAATTTTGTATTCACTACACTATTTTTAGCCCACCTATAATATAAGTTATGTCAAATTACGTTATCTCCAGTGTGACCAGTGTGCGGTTATAAAATTAATAACTAATTAATTGCTTTACCAAATTGTCAATTCCACCATTTCACATTTATAAATTCTGTTTCAGAGTAAATATTTCAGTCTTCATTCACATTCATTAGTAACAAATTTTGAAGTAATGTGTATAAAAAAATATTATGACTCAAATTAATTGAGTTTAAATAAATAGAAACTTCACATATAGTATCTAATTCAAATGCCTTTTATATATCTCATGTTTAATTACTAGTTAGCAGATAACCTATACATCATTTGCTATCCATTGTGTAATTATACAATAGACAGTTCATTTTCCATGTAACTGATGACTCAACACATTCTACTGTAACAATAATATGAGTAGCAAAATGTTTATATCCTTTATATTTCAAATCGTACAAACCTTTTCTTGGACCAAAAATAAGTTTCAACACTCACCTATTTTAGAAAATGTTATTAAGTACGCTTATTATTAAGGATTAACTTTAATTTCTCCAAGCAAATAAATTGTTATATAATCCATCTGGAGACATCTGGACACAATTTGAACATGTTTTAAAAACGTGCGTATTATTATTACTTGTCCATGTTTTCCAGCATGAAAATACAATATTGACGATCGGCGTAATTAATTACTAAGCTAGCGCTATTACATGTATGAAGTAGAATATATTAAGCTATTATTATTATTTTTTTAATTGCGAAAGAGTAAGAAACGGGCATGCAGGCCACCTGATGTAAAGTGGTCACTGGAGCCCATGTACAACCACGTCCAATCTCAAATAGAACAGAAGTTCTATTTAAGGATGGACACGGATGCGTTCCTACTCTTGAGGACT
>DWON01002354.1:0-20932 GCA_018251015.1 Phocides pigmalion okeechobee
GACCATCTTAGTCCTCAAGAGTAGGAACGCATCCGCGTCCACCCTTAAATAGAACTTCTGTTCTGTTTGAGATTGGAGGTGGTTGTCCATGGGCTGCACTGACCACTTAACACCAGGTGGCCTGCATGCCCGTTTCTTACTCTTTCGCAAAAATCGCTTGGTGGATATACACATAATGCTAAACATCACGTGATTTAGCCGTGACCACGAGCCTTGTAACTAATTTAAAATACCGTCAATTAAAATCATTAATCGTTAGAAAAAGGAAAATTTTGCCGTAAATTTTTATACGTTCTGCAAAAAGAACGTTTAACGGTCAGTGATTTTGCAGTTTGATTGCGTTAATGGAGCTTTCGTTTTTCTTTCAATTTTATGACCCTCATGCCTTAATTAAAAGTTTTTTCCACTTTTACCAATGAATGAATTTCTGGAAGGGGATGTACCACCGCCGCCCTCATAATCCATCGTAAAACATTACTTGTGTTGCGGTTGTCGGCTACAGTCTATGGGCTGCGACTACTTAACATCAGGTGGTCTGCATAATCGTTTGCTACTCTTCTCACATAAAAAAGCATAAAATTTTGAGAACTGTAGAAGAGTCCAGTATTATTTGGGCCCCCAAAATCGACGGCACAGTCAAAGCCGCTAACCTCAACTAAACGTTTTAGGGGATTTGTTTCGAAACTTTATTGGCAATAAAATTAGCGAACAACTCTCACGTTAACAGTGCATATGTGCATATGCAACGTATAGGACAAATGCAATCAGACTCCGTAATCCCTCGCGATCGAGTCGCAGCGAGACTGAATCGTACGGGATTATCTACATAGAAATAACCAGGAAACGTTGATCTCTCTTATCACTCTTTTGTGGCGAGAACGAGGATCTAGTTAGAGTAGGTAATAACATTCTTACAGGTCTGAAAGTGCTGGTAGCGTATTAATGGAGAGAAAATAATTCCGAGTTACAGCCACCGGGAGATCTTGTCTAAACCTTCGCTGATATCGAGGTTCATTCGCAAGCCTGTAACTAATGCTTTTCAGCACTTCCGAACTTCAGCCAGATATTAATGTTATACGTTACAATCATGGCTTCGTACCACTTTACTTCTAAATGCCTAAGGACGGAACACATGTTATTTAAAATGTCTTTTGAATGTATAATTACTTATATATACATATATTTTTATTGTGAAAGAATAAGAAACGGGCATGCAGGCCACCTGATGGTAAGCGGTCACTGGACAACCACGTCCAATCTCAAATAGAACAGAAGTTCTATTTAAGGATGGACGCGGATGCGTTCCTACTCTTGAGGACTAAGATGGTCGCCTCCAATAATGTGTATCCGGCAACCACATCCCCCAACCGAAACACAATACATGAAGAACATGTTCCTTTACAGCGGGTTAAGAGGGTGGCGGTGGTGCCGCCCCGGGCGAGCTCTAACGGCTCTACCAATTATAATAAGTAATCCGAAACATTATTTATTATTCATCTGTCGTCATTTAAGAGAATATATGTTATCGGAAAAATATCGCAAAATGGCCCAACGATATATACGACAATTTATTTATAATTTATCAATACAGCGACGGGAACAATTTGCGAACAAACAGTATTAATTAAAGCGAGCATACCGTGCAATACACAATAGCAAAGAGTTCACCCGAAATTAAATATTAAAAGCAATATATTTCACAGAGCGAGCAGGCATTCCCGTAAATTATTAAAAAACTAGTCAGTTACGAGTGTTCGTCTTAAATGGAGGGTTCCTTACATTAAAATAGTGCTATCGCTTTGAAATCTGTAACAAATGATGCTGATGATGTTGAAATCTCTAACAGATTATCTTTGTTACACACTACCTATGCTCGCGGCTCCGCTTGCATGTATTACATACTTATTATTAATTAACCTATTTACGAACAGATTTAGTCTAGTGTTGATGTTAAACGATCGATAAAATTAAACAAGATTCATAAGTCATCATAGATTACTTGTGACAAAATTTCACGCTCGCCCTCATGCTACTTCCGAACAGACTGCCAATCATAAACTATTAATAAAGTTAAGCAACGTCGGGCGCGGTCAGATTTTGGATGGGTGACAATTAGTGCTAAAATATCGAATTTTTATTGTCATTGAATTATGGCAGTCGTTAAACCTTCTCTAAGTCTTATATCGTTGCTAATATCATAACTGAGACAGTCAGTTGCACGTTCGAGCTGACTTCACGACGAATCTTCATTAAATATAGTAAACGTGATGTCTTGTGCGTAATAAAAACGGATATAAGCTTCTTTCAAACCCGAATCAAAAGGTAAAAATCAAAATGTCGAAGAAATAATGATAAACGATGGCGTAACATATATTACATATCATATCCATACACATAATAAAACTGTAAGTGATCGCTGTCTGTACATGGCATATATATATATATATATATAAATTATAATGGGCGCCTTTATATACGCATCTTAGTTCCCAGGAGTAGCATGGCATCTACGAACGAGCTCAGATAGGATTTCGGTCGTGTTTGTGGTTGTACGTGGATGTCTATGGGCTGCAACTACTTAACATCAGCTAGTTTGCATGCTCGTTCGCTACTCTTCTCACATAAAAAAGAGAACCCAAAGTAATGTATTTTGGTTTTGTCTGTTTGTCTGTATGTTTGTGCGTGCTAATGTCAGAAACGGCTTATCCGATTTGAATGCAGTTCAGGATTATATTGCGATGGACTTAATTTATCATTGTGTGTTTTTTTTTATTGAAATCGGTTAATAAATAAGTTATGCCAATTTAATTCATAGCTAGTATTACATAAGATATGTTACATTTCCTTTTGCATATTTTAGGTACACGTAGCAAACGAGTATACAGACAACCTAGTCTGCTACCCATGTATGTATATAATCAACCTTTTTATGTATATGACATGTACATATATAGCAAGTTTACATTGAGAGACAAAACCCTGAAGGCTTATCAGTTAATTAGAAATTAGACAAATATAAAAGGATACAAGTAACGGATACAACATATAAATGTAAATATATAGTCCTTGGAGTCCTTCGAGTGACAAAAAATTCAAACAATTAGTATCACGTTTTATCGACGCCGCGGGTGACAAGAAGGCTGGCTGACCTCGCGCAGAGAATGGTATTCAACGCGGCAGCGTTCTTGGAACTATGCCGGATGATCACGGACTTTTGTAATGTGTAGGCTTTTATTAAACTTAGTTCTGAGATTTTCATTATTATAATTAAAATGTAAATATGTAATAAAATAAAATAAAAAATGTCAGGATTATTCAGAATACAGTGATTCGACTATGCAAAGATTCCTCTCTCCTCTTTTTTATCTATGCCCACGTTTCCACGTAAAGAAAAGGAATTAATTCCCATACGTATGGAACCCTAACACCGGCAAGCCAGCTTTATTTAGACTTAATATGGTTGTAGCGTGCTTTATTAAATTTTCAGAAATACCGACGCTTATCTAAATCCGTTGTCCGTTTGTTTACTTCGCGCCCCTTTCACGCATGAACTATTGATTCAGTTACCTCAAATTTTGTATACAGAAAGAGTGCAAGATCTCTGATTTCGGTAAAAACTATATACATATATTGTATCCTTAATGGAATATCGACTCAACTCATAAAAGATGATTGTTGGGAAATAGCAAAAGAAAATCTTACTATGAGAACTTACCCTATTTGTTGATGTATAAAATGACCGGCCGCAGTGCGCGCTTGGCGCCTAGCTGCTAGGCCGGTCGCGAACGTTCGAGAATGTTCGTTTTACGAAGCTACTCGCTAGCCTCTAGGCGCCAAGCAAGCCGCCAGCCTGTGCGTTCGCGACCTTATACAAAAATAATCCTTATAGCAGAATTCACGCGCGATGGCTTATTACTAGCGTATTTCATGTATAACTTTGGTGTTTCTATACCGATTTCTATGATTCTTTTTTTATGGAATAGTTCATAATGTTAACTTTTTTAATTAGCGATGACTGATAGTGTTATAAACGGAGTAGACAAAATAGCAAATACAATCAGAAAGCTTCAAACTACTAAGCTATCGGGAGTTACACGTGTTATTGTGAGTCAACCGTAAAAGATAGACATATGCTGCCGTGGGATATTTTTTATATAATTTTAAGGAGAACATTTCCGTCATACATGATTTCTGTGCAGCTTTAACCGTTGCATACGCGACGGCAAGTTAAAAAAATAGAGTAAATTCTCCCGTTTTCCCAACATCTCCCTTCACTGCTCTGCTCCTATTGATTGTAGCGTGATGCAAAGTATACTATACCAGCTCAGGAGTATGAAAAATAATTGTACCAAGTTTCGTTAAAATCCTTCGAGTAGATTTGTTTCTATAACGGTTATACAGACACACAGACAGACAAAAATTTTACTGATTGCATTTTTGGCATCAGTATCGATTCCTAATCAACCCCTGATAGTTATTTTGGAAATATATTTTATATACAGAATTTACCTTTCTATAGATTTATTATAAGTATAGAAGAAGAAGAAGAAGATATATCGCAGTAGCGGTAGTAATGCTTAATTTCAAGTTAATTCGAACGATAGAAGGTAGATGGCGGTAGTAACTCAATTCTGACCTATCTACTAATAGGTCAGTGTTCCATTAATCATACGATATTTATAATATTAAAAACCTAGCAATGACCAATAATAATTGCAGGAAAGATAAGCGTTTTTTAAGCAATATTTTCAAACTATATATTGCTATAGTTTACAGCAGCCATCTTAACTTATATTTCAAACCAAACTTCAGGTTAACGTTAGTATCTCATAAGTTTGATTACGAACTCTATAAATACTGCTTCTTATCTTGTTGGCTTTGAGACTGTGCAAAGACAATTGCAGGGAGCGCTTTGTAGACACAAAAGCCGACAAAAAATTTCATCAAAGTTCTTTCAAAACAAATAGCGCGAGAACATTACTTTATGTAACCGTATTTATTATATTTTTTGCAATCGTTTTATTATTTGTTACTATGTAATAACAAACGGACGTACTATTATATGTTTGATTACTGCTTCTATAACACATAATATTTCTTTCATAATATATACGTATAAAATAGCTTAAAAAATTGTCTTTGCATATTTTTTATATACAGTCTAGCCCACTTTATCTAGAGAAGTCACTGTTGCAGAAGCACAGACAGACGGTTTTAACTGAAGTGGAATGTTGTTCTTGAAGCTAATAGTTGAAGAGTTCTACTCTGTGTGACGATCTTTGACAATCTGTTTGAGATTTGATGTTTGGCAAATTACTATTTATTTTAAATAAATGAAGTGAAAAAAAACGACGTATATTGACTCTGCTTAACTTTGTCGATAATTGACTCGAAATCTTTGTGTAACATTTGCAACGAGATCTACATCCATAAGAACTAAAAAAACAATCTTTTTCAAATCTTGAACGATTTATATTTTCCACTTTTGACTTTTAATCTTCCTACTTCAATTTTCGGATCTAGTATCTCAATTCTCGATTTTAAATTATGAATTTCATACGTCGAACATGGTAATAAATAAATAAACTTTAAACTTCGAATTTACTATTTTCGTTTGTCAAATGTTGAGTATCGAATACCGAATGAGTAAAGTGTCGCGCATAGTGTCGTGCGTGGTGTAGAGTGTCAAATAACAATTTCCAAATGATTTAAGCTACATATAAATAACACTTTAGTTGCTATAAATGATATGAAAGCGAAAATATAAGTACTAATTTTTAAAATATCTATTCAAGCTTTGTTGGTAAAAAACATAATCTATGTAAATAGACTTTGGAATTTAATCTCGTTACGGGAATAAACTCCTAAGCTACTATCGTCACCCTTTGTTTCCCTTGAGTCTTGAACGGCCCTTAATTAGATAAATTAAAACAAAATTCCTGTAACCGTTTCACCTGACCCTTGAGTCTTGTTGAGCAGATAAGCAAGTGGAATTAATTTCCATGTTTAGGATAAGGGCCCGCCTTAGAATCTACGCCATTAATATTTACAACTAACTGTGCTCGGGTCTTTGTTCGCGTATTCAAAATAAAAGTAGCGTTTCTCCGTATCAAATCAGTCACCTGTTAGTGAAAGTCCAAAATCGATCCAGCGATATTGGATTTTATGGGGTTTAAGTCTTATATAAGTAACCTATTTTTTCTCGAACTAATGTAAAAAAATCATTTAAATATAAGTAATAACTACCAAACCACTAGCCGTCACCCATCCAATGGATGTCCGATATCGATGTTGCTTAACATGCTCGATTGTTTACAATCTATTTAAATGAGGGCTTCGTCCAAATAAGTTTTAAACTGCTGCTTTTTTAATCCGCCGCAAAGAAACGTATCCACTGTCGCCAGTTGTACTTATTTTTAGAAACGAGGAAACCATCTTATTCTTCAGGAGTTGCAACGCATATACATTCAGGTATAGATGGAACTTCGTTCCTATTTAAGGTTGTGTGTGGGTTTTGCACTTAGGTAGGTAGGTGACTATTTGACATCGAAATGGCTGCATGCACATATGCGCTACTAACACAAAACATTGCGAGATACGAGTAGATACATGGAATCCATTTATGTTTCAAGAGTAATTATCCATTAAAAACGTAGTTAAAAGTCAACTTGTGTAATAAAACTCGAGTAACAGTTCACCTGACTCTCGGAGTGACGTTAAAAGCTTTTCACTGTTCGTGAACTAGCGTTCGTAAAATATGCAGCCTTTTAGCTAATTCATATGCATAAGATAGTGATTGTATTCTAATAACTTCGTACAGCGTTCGTTGGCAGACTTTACGTACAAGTACACGTAGTTGTGGCACACCAACGCAAAAACAAAGCAAGGCGAAAAATGGGAGAACTATAGTTCGACCACGGAGGTACTACCGCCGTCCACCTAATCCGCCGTAAAGCATTATTTGCGTTTCGGTTGGAGAGGTGCGGTTGCCAGCTACACTTTGAAGCAAGGTAAACATCTTAGTCCTTAATAGTACAAACGTATCTACGTTCCAGCTCGCTAGGACTTCAGTCGTGTTTGTGGTTATACGTCGATATCTATGGACTGCGAATAGTTAATATCAGGTGGTTTGCATGCTTGTTTCCTACACTATGTTCTCACATATAAAAAGATTGGTATACATTTTACAGCGTAGAAGTAGCCTGTAACCTTTCTTAAGCATTTATAGCCTAGCGTTTAAGATTCCATCCGCTCCGACTTAACCGCTCTCTTCCTCAAAAGAAGGCCGTACAAAAATACAATATTTTTAACTTTAAGTAAGTTTTCATGTGACAGATTAAAAAGAAATATTTTATGACAAATGATATTAAAAAGTTATTTTCATTATATTTCAAAGCCTTTGAGGAGGCTTCTTGTCATTTAATACCGATATGTCAGGAACGTACGTTATTCCAACGGGAGTTTTCTTTTAGCAATGATTAAAGACTTTGTTATAAGCGTGGATTATGTTGGATATGTTTAAATTATGGGATATCATTTACATACTTAAGAAATAATGAGGAACATTTTTGTCTTTTAAAAGGGAATTTGGAGATGTTTTAAAGGTTTTTGGATTATGCCAATGGAGATTATTTTTAAGCCGTTCTCTTCCGTGCGTTCGTCCATTCTGCCGTTCTGTTCTTTTCGGTTCCGTTCCGTTCCGTCTTAATCTTCGGTAGTATAATAGTTTTTAGATAAAGGTCTTTATACATTCATGATGTCTTCTACTTACCCTGTCCTATTGTGGATCTTAGAGTTATTAGGAACACTATGTATTTACTTAATATAAAGAAAATATGTAGGAAACACCCAAAATAGGTAACTTTAGGTAACTTTAACATTTGAATATTACAAATAGCGAGGTCTAATGCAGGGCTTTTTGGGGGGCACGAGGGCACACGCATTGCCCCCAAAGGAATGAAAATATGCCACGAAAACTAGAAAAAATAAAAAAAACCTTTTTGGTAACCTTTACAAAAAAATTGGATTTTTTATAGCTCAAAATTTTCCAAATACAAAAACAAAATGGATTTACAATTTTCGAAAATTAGCGTGCCCCCAAAATAGAAGTGATAAAAAATACTTGGTCTAATGTACGCTTTGTAAAATGAAATGAAACGCTATTAACATTGGCAAGGCTTTTAAGTACTTGAGACATCGTAACCTGATCTTGAAGATGATGAAGATATTGAGACGAATTTGAAATTATTTACACAGTATCTAAAGCTGTTATTTAAGGACTACGTTGAATAAAAATTATATACATTATTAGTCATGTGACAATAACCCCTTAATCTTTGAAATAGTTATTTTCTCGCATTAAACTTACCTTTTTTTTAAGTTTTCATTTACATTGTTGCTTTTTTGTTACATTGGTAAGATAACCACCACCGTTTTAGTGATTTAATTTGCACAAATTTGGTTTTCCAGCCAATGTACGATTACTTATCTCGTATGCGTAATGGAAAACTGACCTATTAGTAGATAGGTCAGAATGTAATTACATACACGTACAGACTTCTGTTAGCGCCATCTATCGTCTACCATTCGTATTAAATTGAAATTACACATTACTACCGCCCCAGCGATATATCAGTTTTAATTTTATACATCAATAAGTAGGATAAGTTCTTATAGGAAGATCTTTGGCGATTTCGCAAGAATCGTTTTTTTTAAATGAGTCAGTATTCCATTTATCATGCGATATGACGCTATTTAAAATCCAATATGGCTACCATAAAATAAACGTTTATAATTTCCATAGCAACCGACCAAGATGTGGCGGTGGTACCTCTGGAACCTTAGACGTAAAACTTTGTTTGTCATAGCTTTCCGGAAGAATTCCGACGGTAAAGGAATTTAAATAACCTTATTAAATAGCGTGCACGCCAATCTTGCGGTATGCCAACGGTAAATTATACTGCATGCGGTGGAAAAGCGCTTTGCGGTTTTTCCTTCTTCGCTGAAAATAACGGAAATAACATTATTAACTACACGTGAAGCACTTTAGATGCCAGCCAAAGTAATAAAGCATGTAATGTAAGTATCGCAGAGAATTTTGCCATCGGAAAGTTCGCATATCGCATCTTCAAAATAATATGACATATCTAAAAAAAATTGAAAATTTTAAAATAAAGACCTCCTTTTCTTACAAATTTTGTGAGAGACAAAAACTTTCTAGATGCAATTTTGGAAAATGTTATATTAGATATATAAAATATATTATTTAGATTATATAGCAACAGGGCGCTCAAAGCCGATGTACTAATTTTACATTGTACATTGGACATTCATTAAGTGTATGTAAATACTTTACAATGAAATAATATATTTAAATTTGAATTTGAATTTATGATACTTAATGTACTTTTCTTTATTCTTTAAATCAAGCAAAATATTAAATTTAAAAAAATGTAAAATCTATAAATTCCGATATAAAGGTACGATATATTTACGTTGCTTGATAATAAATTGTCTTCTTTAGAGCAGAGTTAAATAGGATCGCACGCTTAAATGTAAAATTCATACATTGAATACTGATGAACAAAATCAATGCAAAAACAATTTATAGCTAAAAACACACCTAACAGTAACTGGCATAAGATATTGTTAAACTTTTAATATTATTCAAATCAAAAAATTTGATGGACTTAAACCTATTTATTGCTGATAATCGTCTATTACTATATCTGAAAATCGTCTACTATTTATTGCGAATTATTCGTTTACAGATGTGTTATTAGTCCTGGTTGAAAATATTTTTATTATAATACAAGAAAAACAGTGTATATAAATTATATACAGAGTTGATTACAGATGTCTATGGGCTGTGGTGACCACTTCTTTTTTTTTACTTGTACTTTTACATCGCGTTTGTTTCTTTTTTATCCTTTTTTAGTTGGATTTTTTATAAAAACGTGTTTTCCGTTTTTTTAACTATTATTTTTTTCCTTTTTTCATATTATTGCATTGTCATCGGGCCTTGAAACGTATGCGAAGTTTCAAACATACATACAACTTAAGCTAATAAAAGCGTGTTAAAAAAAGCATCCGCCGAAAATGTTCTGAGTACTAGTTGAACCATAGACTATTTTACATTCAAAACAAGCGCCCATAGGTCGGAATACGAAACAAATCTAATAATTCTCTGATAACAGAATACACAAACGATTCTTATTCATCATCCTGTTTACGTTCATTACGTATGCGAAATGCGCGCGAAGATAATTTAACAGCGATGGCCGTAAATAAATAAGATCTTTATCTTCTATCCGGTCTCAAAATATAGCTTAGGTAGTTATTCGTACTTATTTATGCTTAAAGGAATTGTTTTATGTTCTTGACGACATTTCCCCATTATTCTTAGTGTATGTATCAAAATCTCATTGTGCAAAATTTTCTTAATGTAATTTCATAATAGTGACTAAAATGTAAATAAATCATTTTTCATAATAAAAAATATTTATAGTATAAAAGCTAGTGCAAGAGAAAAAGTTTACTTTTAATTATTCCTACCCGTATGAAAGCTTGTACTACAGAAAAGCCTACTTTTAATCATGCCTTGGGAAAGTATGATTAGTAGAAAGTTTTTTTTAATAATCATTGTCTACAAAATAGAAATAATAAAAGAGCATGTAGTCCACCTGATGGTGAATATGGTAACTATTGGTAATTTCAAATAAAACATAACATCAGCAAAAAAAAATACTTTTCTAAGTTATATAGTATTTATAAAGAATATATTATCACACTATTTAACATTTAAGAACAACACTGAGAGTTTTCTATTAAATTCAACACCAAGTGACGATGCAGTATCCAATCGCAGTATACCGAAGCATGGCGAGTCCAAGAGAAGTCAAACATATTAGTTATTTATGTTCTCACAAAAACAAAACGTACGAATATACCTCCGTGGCACACTAGTTAAAAAAATCTCATAATGATAAGACATTGGTATCTAGGACCCACGAATGAGTTTATGACGAAAACTATTTAATATTTTTTTATGTGGGAAGAGTAGGAAACGAGCATTCAAATCACCTTATGTTAAATAGTCGCAGCGCATAGACATCTATGTACAACTACAAATAGGACCCAAATCCTATCTGAGCTCGAACGTAGATACGTTGCTACCTCTCAGGACTAAGATGGTCGCCTTGCTTCAAAGTGTAGCTGACAACCGCACCTCTCCAACCGAATCACGAGTATTTACGGCGGATCATGATGGCGGCGGTGGTACGTCTCCAGTCGAATTACAGTTCTCCCACCTTCAGTCTTCATGACGTGTTATTCGTAATCAACCTTTTAAATCCTACGTAACTTGCTTACGTTTTTCTGTATTATGATTGCTGTGAGAAATATTTCTGCCGTGACAATGACAAATTTATATTTATGAACGCTCAGCGAACACGCACGTAGGCTGCGGTCTCGGGCGGGGAGATTCATACATGCTTCTGTTGCCATAAGTGCTTCGCGCCGTAATCCTTACGTTGAATTACGTTGTTATATAAATAACCTTTACTGTTGAAGGCACCGAGACTTATATTTTATTGCTATTCTTAAAGAAGTATGTACGTAAATAACTAATCTAAATTTAGAAATTTTCATTATAGTAAGTTAGTAGGTAAAAAGTTATATATATTAATAATTGCTCACTAATGTTGTACGAAGAAGTTATCGTCAATATTTCAGGATTCTAGACACAGTGGTTTCGATAGAGAGTTGATCTCATGGGCTGTTAAACACCTTCCTCTTTTATTCATATTTTCTCGTCTACTTTCTATACGGTAGTAGATATCTTTCCAAAACAAGATAGGCATGAATTATGCAATCAAACTTCATTTCACTGAATGAACAAGTTGATCAGCAGATCGATATTCAAAGTAATGAAGTTCCCGTTGAATCTTTGTAACAGTTCCATTGCTATTCAAAAGCAGAAGAATAATCAATCATTTTAAAGTCTCCCACAGCTTAGGATTACAGTATATATAGGCTAAGGTGACGAAAATTATCAATGTGACACAATTTAGAAAAGCAATTGGGCGTGAAGTTTACATCATGTTTAGTGGTTAGAGCGCCCTACGGAAATGTAATAAACATCCGCGTATGAAACAGAAGTTCCACCTGACGTCGATCACATATGCGTTCCTCCTGAAAAAAATCGTCTACTATGAATATAGGCCATCACAACAACTTTTACCGAAATGCATCGGTTCACGTTAGAAATATTTTTGACGGCGATTCTCTTTCTGGACCAAGAATACAGTTTGCCATATTGTATAACCATTTTATATCAAAATATCCAGGTTTTGATAAAGTAAAACAAGAATATTACACCCTTATCTTAAGGCAGATGTAGAATTGGCGGTAATGTCACAATTATTTGTTTAAAATATTATCATTTACATACATACGTTTACATGAATGTTACCATGTACAGTATGGGGTATATTTGTGTGAGCTTCCACCTATCACCTTAGAGAGGAGGGCGGGTCTGAAAAACAGCACTGCATGGGGTCATGATCCCATGTCAGATAATACTCAGACACGTCTTTTTGCCTATTATTTAAATGCAATTAAGGTTCTCTTGCTGGTGTGTAATATTTTTCTTTTTGTTTCTCTTTTATTGTCTTTCTTGTATTTCATTTATTTTTTGTGTATTTTTTGTGTGGTAATAAATTAATTCCATTGTTATTATTATTTGCTTACCATTAAGCTTACCTTTAAGATTAAAGTGATGTAGTTAAAAGAGGTTAGTGACTTTATTCGGTTTGATCGTGTCACTTTAATTCTGAAAGTGTTAAATATAGATCATTTTTTTTGTATGAACGAATTGAATATTGATCGAGAAATTAAAGTCCTTCCTTGTCATTGTTAACGTTTCCTTTTCCTTTCTATTTCCCTTTGTGTATGAGAAATCACATGAACATGCAATTGTAGTATTCGATACAGTTTGCAATGTAATATTTGGAGGACATCATCAATCAAAACACAAGTATTGCTTAACAGCGGACTATGAACGCGTCGGTGGTACCTGCCCCGTCGAACTATAGTTCTCCCACCTTTAAAATTGGTTATAGTTATTCCTCGTCAATATTCATTTGAACATACTTATATTATCACCCTTTACTTGGTGCATTTAGAATTACCATTCGTTCGTATTCGTCTGAGGATATTTGGATTTTCGTCCATCACTTGTTGAGTTTAGTCTTAATTCGTTCGAACATATTTGTATTTTCGCCTATCACTTGTAGTATTTAGTTGCCATATCCCCCATTCCTATCCTTTCCATTTGGATTCGTCGGAAGACAAAAAGTAAAGTAAAAGTCTAAGGCGAATTTACTGCGACGCGTTCCATTTTAGTGTTTACTAGCAAAATGATCATGATTACCATTGAGACTTTCATAGACAACTCTCAAGCATACAGGGTTCCTTAGGACTTTCCTTCAACGTTAAAGCAAATTAAAATAAATTTATAATAGTCATACTTCTAAAAATCAGTGATATCAGGGATTCGAACCCACACTTCTTGTATCAAAGGCCGGCGCATGTTAACTATTTAGCTGTATCTGTTTCTACAACGGTACAATTAACAATTATCACTTCGTAAGTACATGTATTGTACTCTAATGGGTTCCAGAATGATCGGTCACAATAAGTCGTTTTCCAGTAACAAGAGACAGGAAATATAATAATGAAGCTCACGGAAGGGTTCTAAATCCGATCGATATTCAATTTATAAGTTCATACAGCGCCTCAGTATAGTTACCCCTTAATAACAACCAGAAGATATTTACCCATACGACATTTGATATGTAACATATGAACTTAAACCAATTTTATCGCCGTATAATTTACTCTTTACCGGGTACTCACGGTTAAAGATTTTTGTATTTTTTTATTGCTGATATTTCGAACCAGTCTTGTGATCACGGCGAAACTCAACAAAAAAATAAAAAATCTTTAATGGTGAGTATTCGGTACATTACAAAATTTGATATGTAGGACGACTACAGTTTCATTGGAGAAGTAATCACCGCCGTCCGTATAATTGGCTGAGAAGCAATTCTTGCTTCGAATGGAAAAATGCGGTTCTCAGGTACACTCAGAAACGTAACAACCATCTTAGTCCTCGGAAATAGAAATGCTCAAACGCACGATCTCAAAGAATTACAATAGTACTAGCGACCGAAGTACCATTGAATTACGTTCTTCTTCAGGTATTCAAACTGACGACCGAGCGAATATTCAGATCACAGGAACAGTCATACTGAAGGTCACACTCATTCTGAATGATTGACATGAAACACGATTTTAAGTAGGACTTGGATACGTCTCAGCATTTCTTATGAATAATGCATGACTTGCGTTTGAGGTCTTGAGACCCTGCTTGAGACGGGACGTTTTATATCAAGGTATGTCAGTAACTGATACGAGGATTGGTAAAAGAGGTTTCCGTTTCGGAAATAGATATTATTATATAATTTAAGGTTTTTACCATTGTTATAGTATGAAAAGTACTTACATTTTCCAAGTTCGTGTAAAATCAATTACACGTACTTGTAAGATGTAAGTACTTTTACAAAAACGCAATTAAAAAGTTTTTTTGAAACTTGCTATTTCAGTATAAGGAAATTAAATGTTTTATTAGCGAACAAAACCGTTTTAGTTATTTCGAGCACTGCGAAAAACCTTGCATGCATTTATTTTCAGAAATGGCGGGTTTTAGGTCACCTTTATTTTCCTATTGTACTTAATTCTTAGGCTTTGTTAAGCTATTGTAAGTTATAATTAGAGAGGTACAGCCTGGTAAATGCAACTTTGTGTGTTAGGAAGAGTAACAAACCACCGTGCTTACTGCCTGATCTTACATGGTCGCTGCGGTCTATGGACATTCACATACAACCTCACGTAGAAATGACTATCAGAAAGTCGTATGCAGATGCGTTGTTATTTTTGAGCATTAGAATGGTCGTCTTGCTTGTAAACGTGGCCGAAAACTCTTTAACCTAAACACAAAAATAGTGTCAATGTATTCAACTATCTATAGTTGACCTATCTTTTTTTTTAATCGACTACCAGAAGTGCGAAAGTTTCTCAAGTCGGTTGTATTATTGTGAATGGCTTTAAATATATGTACAAATAAATATACGTTATCTTTTGCTTTTCTTGTTGTTTTTAAAACATGTTTATTTTATATACCACTCCTAGAAATCAGTAAAACATCTTTTCTACCTGATAAATGCCCGAATTAAAACTTTTCAATCACAGCATACATTATATGTATGTGTATACTATTGTTTAAAGTAATGTATAAAACTCATAATGGATTTTATCAAACAAAGTTTTTACTGGAAATAATGTTTGCGCTATACAAAGAATAATTGACTCCATTGTTTAGTTCCAATCAGCGTTTTTTGAAGTCAAACAGCCGATTGTTCGATCCTCGCTAATTGGAGGCTATATTTATCGGAATTGTATTGTTTTCGCAAAGCATCGACCGTTGGTTCCAGTATGACAAGGTAGTAATTAAAATGTTTTAAGTTAAGTTAATTTAATATTTTGCTCATGGTTTTTTCTGTTTTGATAATACAATATCTCTTATAATATGTATAGGTATTATTATTATACATTAATCCATTTTCTGGTTCACTTCTGTACATTTAAACGAAATATTAATAAATATAGTTACTAAAATGTAGAATCGGCCATAATGGTTCTTTCTGGTCTAACGGTGTTGGTTAAAACTATTAAGAGGGTGTTAAGACTGATCGAAGAACGTCGTTGTGAATTACATTGACGTAAGTACAGAACGGTGGTCGAGGAGCCGGAGAAGAGCCGTCTAAATATGCTTTATTTTATTGACATATCGTGCTAGAGAACATTAGTTGCGTTCGTTTTGAGATCCTGGTTTTTCTACAAGCTTTGAAAGAAAGCACCTACTTCTTTTTTAGCAATAAGCAATCTCACATAACTCGTAATCGCGCTCACGGTAGCGGGTGTCTTTGAAAGGGTGTTCCTCCCGAGACAAAATAAAGGAGTTGACAGACGTATACTTGAATTATTACTAAGTTTTTATTATTTTCGACTACCGTTTGTGCACTGGTTGCATTACCATCTGACCTGTAGAGGGTTCCAACTTCGATCTTCGGTGAGGCATTTATTGGTGTAGGTACCTTAATATCAAATTTAGGTTTTTGTTCTGGGCCTAGATGTTTCTATACTTATTTTTAGTGTCTAATCACTCACGTCACAAAGAATTCTTGTGTGTTGCTATCGGTGTCAAACCGTTAATATTGTTGAGTCATATCAATAATAGACACACGAGATTTCGCTATTTCTATCACGAAAATAAATTACATACATTAGATGTGAGACGAAATAAAATTTCACATCGCGTCATCGGCAGTCTATTGAAACGCGAACGATATTTTTCTTCGACAATGCCGTATAAGCTCTGTTGAAATTTCACTTGGGCAAATTGCGCAGGCGTCCCAGTTTTACGTCATACGGAAATTAAATTGGCCACCGTAAAAGAGAGATAACATTTTGATGTGGCATTGATACAGGCGTGCTAGTAATATGCTTGGGAGGATCATCGTAAGATTGCCATTGCTGTTTGACAGTAAAATGCTTTGTTTTGCAAACTTTCTTTATTACCGGTTTTCAATCATCACAATTTTGGTACCTGTTGATAGAGAACCTGAAATGTAATAAGTCAAAGGTAAAAAAACCTGAAGAAGAGTGTTTAAGGGAAATCGGTGGTTCCGAAATAAAACTTGTATTTAAAAAAATCTTTCTGATCAGCACTACTAAAAACTGCAAGATATGTAAACAAACGGACACTTTTATTTTTGGGAATGTATATTATGTTACTAAGACGTAACGAGCTTAAGCAGTGTCATCCTTGGAAAAGGAGCCGTCGTGGTTTTGGACATTATAGCACTGATTTATCCGCCTCACTAGTCTCCAAGGCTAAAGGATCATGAATCACGAGCCCAGAGCCCATCCTATGTAATAACATAGGATGGCTCTGAACACTCACAATCTGTGACTCTGAGTAGATGACAACTTATTGTGGCTATAAGTTGTCACACCTGCGAAGGCAAAATAAAAATTAGAGTTATGTATTTGCTCCGAGAAAAGCCTTTATAGGCAGCACGCAACATAGGAATCGATACCTTGCAAGATTCCTAGAGGTTATAAAGATATCTAATCTTTTCCCCAAAATGTTCGGATATCTTAAAAATATAGAAACCAAAAAAGGAGGCTCTGCAAAGTAAAACAATGCATGCCTTTACTCGGCTGCAGATAGAGGTTCACGTTTCAAGGGCTTTTGGGTGAACGAGTATTTTATTAATTTATTTGGTAATTTCCGTAGCTTATAATGTCTAATAGATTTTGAATGAAGAGCCAAAAACAATGAGTACAGAAAACGATATTATGTTCAATTATGAAATAAGTAATGTTCAATAATTGTTATGATAAATCACTTACTTTTTCACTTACTCAATCACTTACTTTTACACTTAATGTACGTGCCAAGAAATAAAATTTTAGATCGCGTCATTGCCAGTCTATTGAAACGTGAATGATATTTTCACTTAAGAATACCTTATAAGCTCCATTGAAATTTTACTTTCCTGGAAGGATTATTGTAAAGATGGAATAGAGCCCTTGATAATAGTAGATGACTTTGCCTCTGATTTTTGTAAAGGGCGTTTTGTACCAGCAAGTGATAATGGATTTTTAATACATACGTAACTTCGAACAATAAAAGGTGCAAGAGATTTCTTTACTTCGAACAATTAAATTAAAAAACAAACTATAGATCGACCGGGAAGGTACCACCAACGTTTTCATAATCCGCCGTAAAGCATTACTTGTGTTTCGTTTGGAGAGGTTGCCGGCTCCACTTTGATCCGAGGACACAATCTTAGTCCTCAGGAGTAGCAACGTACCTACGTTGAGCTCAGATAGGATTTTAGCCGTGTTTGTTGTTGTACATGGATATCTATGGGCTGCGACTACTTAAAATCGGGTGGTTTGCATACTCATTTGCTAATCTTCTCACAAAAAAAGATTATTTGAACTCGGGACTCTATGTGAGACGCCGGAATCTTAGCCACTAGGCTATCAATGCTGTAATTACGCAAATGTACTTGTAAATGTTAATACATGGGTGAGTAACAGTGTGTTTTGACATAGATATATGTGTTCAAAGCTGGTTGTTACACTCGAATACAATTACAACCGCTTTAAGTAGCTTAGCCCTAATGTGAATTTAATAGTAGCCGGAATCAAATATTTATGACGTACGTGCTGGGTGTAACATATTATATTGATGTGTTACAATGTATGATTTTAAACTAATAATATCGTGGAATTTTACTATTTATTGGGTACTCACGATTAACGTTCAAATTGTCGATAGTTCGAAACATCGGCAATCAAAAATCAAAAATCGTTAATCGTGATTACCCAGTTTCCGATAGTTCGAAATATCGGCAATCAAAAATCGTGAGTACCCAGTGCCCGATAGTTCGAAATATCGGCAATCAAAAATCGTTAATCATGGGTACACAGTACTCCATCACTTCATCGGACTATCTCTCAGTATCCTGATATTCACTGCTGAACATAGGCCTACCCAATTGGCGCTATTCGAACTCCTTTGATATTCGAAACCTACTGTTTGCCACTGTCATTTATCTCATCAGTTCACCTATTTAAGTCGTAAAAGTACAAATGAGAATAGTCATCTGATCTAAATGCGTGCAATTAAATTTCAGACTAGATTAAAGTTTAGTCTGGTGTCGTGCATAGTTATGTTGCTACTCCTAAGGCCTGAGATGGTCGCCTTGTTTGCACGTATAGCGTAACTATAGGTTTTAAACCAAAACACAAGAAAGCATATACCAAACGCGACAAATTTAAAAGTGGCCGTAAATATATCCCCTGTCTTATTATGGTTTTACTGCATACCAAATACTGTGGTAACACGCAAAGCGGAGAAGTGTAAGTAAATAAATGAATAAAATTAACTTTCTGGCTTATTTGTGGAGTAAAACCCTAATCCACTTCCTCGCTTTTATAATATAAACCAAAATACTAACTGAAATTATAATGAATGGTTGAACAAAGCTCTTTATAACACGTTACAAAATGAAATAATTAACAAGCTTCTGATTTCTTAATAAAATTACCTTAAGGTATAAAGTTGAAGCAATTACTCGTGCAATGTACGAAACAATTTAGCTTTTGTATAAAGCTTAAAAGCACAGAGTTACGACGCCTCAGGGAAATTTGCCGGCCGCGGCTGGAAAGAAAATATAACCTGCTTAAGGTAGGTACTCATTTTGTTACTAACGGTTTTGCTCACGTGTAAGGTTGTGTTTTTTAACTTTTACAAAGTTACCGTAATACCTAACACTCTATATGTCACAGATTTACACGGATTAGTGTCAATGTGCCCGTGGTTGATGCCTTTTGTATGGTTTAGGCGCAAAATGTCCAGTATTCAAATCTTGCTTATCAAATTGTCCAATGACCAATTAACAAAACAACAAAATGTGAAATTCTCAGCACATTTACTTGACGGATTAGATATTCGCAAAATAGTACCGTTGGACATTTTGCGAATATGACATAATGCGCTTAAATCTGTCATATTATTTCTTTTTCAGGCGCACGCAGCTCTGGCATTGTCTTGAGATCAAGCGATTGCGAATCTGAAATTATGTTCATGCATATATTACATCTGCAACCTCGTATACCTTTGATTGCCTTACTAATAGATAATAGATAATAGTTCACACTCGTAACTTGACATTTTCATAAATTTTCTACTGGCCAGGAGTGATTAAAAATTCAAAACAGGATACAAAACCATTTAGTCGAAACAGTAAAAACTATTGAGTAATTTCATCTCGCCGGCAAACTCGCCGAGTTCCGCCTTGACCACGAGCCATACAAGTGGTTCGAAATACTGGCAATTAAAAAGCGTTAATCGTGAGTACCCATTACATAATGAAATGTATAAATTGCGCGATGGTATTAGTTAACCTATGTTATAATCTCCAAAACAAATCGATATTTCAAGTTTAGTTGCAAGTAGAAATTCAAATTCAATTTTATTTCATTGTAAGGTATTTACATACACTTAATGAACGTCAAGGGTACGATGTAAAGTCAGTACATCAGCTTTGAGCGCCCCGTTGGCTAATGACCAGGAGAAAAAAGCTGACGGAAAAAACTCTCGACACTCGTTTTAAATCAGTCCTACAGTACAGTACATTAAAAGGAAGCTATCATCTTAGTCCTAATAAATAGCAACGCGTACGTAACTTAGACAGGACTTGCTCTGTTTGAGGGTGTACATGGATTAACACTATCCAACATTCTTATATTTGAATACATCAAAAATGGAACATTTTTGGGAGCTAATAAATACTTTACTATTATTAAAATCGTTAACCCGAGGCTTCTAAAATATAAATTTAGACACCTGATACAAAGTGTAGTAAAGCTATTCAGTTCACAGGTAACATGATAATGCATATTGTATATTGAAGCCAGAAGTACATGTACTCTGTGAACTGAGGAGTTTTGAGGTAGGAGAAGTTTTGGGGAAGTTTAAAGGTGGGAGAACTATAATTCGACCGGGGAAGTACCAGCGCCGCCCTCATAATCCGTCATAAAGCATTACTTGTATTTATATTGGAGAGGGGCGGTTGCCGGCTATACTTTGAAGCGAGGCGACCATCTTAATCCTCAGGAGTAGCAACGTATCTACGTTTGAGCTCAGATAGGATTTGTTTGTGGTTGTGGATATCTATGGGCTGCGACTAGTTCCTTGTTTGCTACTTGCTACGTGTTTGCTTGCTCGTTT